>JAIOTZ010000031.1:0-103726 GCA_023374045.1 Limonium bicolor | reverse complement strand
TATCTAACACTGGATCCCGAGTTTACAGACTCCGGATTGGACTAATGACCTTAGTCTGCTGTGTTAGAAAAATTGGTAATGCGATGCGATGGTATAATTAAAAACATAACAAAGCCAAGAGGATGTGGCTCTTGGTGCGCGCTGTGATCACAAAAACGATACTAGGATGTCGCGTACGGGTCCGCAAGTATCAAGGAAATTTCCGTGAGCTAGGATGGCTCGTTGGTCGGAGACTCTACCGCTAGAGGGCTACTGCCGTGGGTGACCCGCCATAGATATGGGTAATTTAGAGGAACGTAGTTTTAACGAGACGTTGTCACTAGGTATAACTGAACACTAAAGTACAGCTGAGACTGTACATTGGGAACAATATTGGGTTTCTATACCAAGGACGGGAATTGATACTGTTTTTTATTCTCGTTGTTTCGCCTTGTTGTTCAATGGTTATACTGTGTGAGTATGTTATGTGTGTTGATGGTTGTGTTTACTGTATGGATATTACTGTTAAATGTTACAGTTATATTAAAATGGTATGCATGTTACGAATCTCATGCTCTCGACCAATTAATTTGAGGGGTTTGAGGAGGCAGACGGGGCATGTGAAACATACTCAGCAGGGGCTGTCCATACCACAAAACCATTTATTTCAGAACTAGTGGTGGGTCGACGCGAGGCGCGACAATACTTTGTGACTAGACTTGGTACGGTTGAGACTAAGTGATTTTGACTCGGGTTTGTAAACCGAGGTGGGTATTTTGGTTAGACGCTCACTTGTACGGTTGTAATAAACGGTTGTTGTTGGATATGTTTTAGATTGTTTAAGCGCTACTATCTATCTCTTGTGGTCACTGCGAGAATACGTTTCGTATGTTGATTATCATGTAACTAGTTATCACCCGTATGGGCGAGTGATAACCGTGACACCATTAGAGCGACAATCTGTTATTTATCGCTGCGATTTATTTATTAAGTACGACGTTTATATTATAATTAGGAGCCGGATTAGTAGGAGTGTTACATTATTAGTTTGGGGTATTTCAATCTACCCCCCTTAAAAAGACTTCGTCCCGAAGTCGCTTAATCAAATAGGTAAGTATATAAATATATGACTACCCATTATTCCCATAATGTATCTATGTGATATATCATTTACATACATCGTATTGCGCTTATACAACACATAGCCATCACTTTATGGCGTTAGTTCAATCTTATATGGATATAGGTGATCCATCAGCACCATTATTTCCTATCAGTTCTACAAACCCTGACAACCTCCCCGAGGTGTCCATAACATACCATCGTTCCACATTCCATATCTAATGATTCATTTCGTATCTAAGCGATACCATATATAATCTTTCTACAAAGCAATATAAATATATATATCACAAGTAGCATAAGAAAGGCATTACACACATGGGTGTATAAACATCATTCAAACAGGTATCGCATAAGATACATACATACAAGTGCACTTCACACACAAACAAACCAAACATAACCAACAAAACCTCGTATGCCCCGCATACCACCAATTCACTGTATGCCATGCATACAAAACAAACAAATAAACAAACCTCGTATGCCCCGCATACCACAAACTACTGTATGCCCCGCATACGAAACAATAAAACTCAGTGCACACACGTGCACAGCCAAGAGGCTATACCCCCCTTAAAAAGGGTTACGCCCCCGTACCCCACACGTATACAACAGCCGCTCACAAAGAGTGCTAGATACTTGGCTCTCAAAGAGTTCTCCAACTCATGGATTATCCTCATATCAGAGAGACAGGTATGACTCTAGCCCTTCCGGGCTCCACAATACATATCGGGTGAGGCACTGATCAGTTTGTGCTCTCTCCCAAGTTCGTTCTAATGGGCCCACTCGCTCCGTATGAGGTGCAGAGCCATGAACACAGGCTCAGTTTGCCTCTTTTCATGGCTGTGAATCCTCTTATTTGGATCACTAGCATACATGTGTGTGTCTTCTCTCACTGGTATTCAGCTTGAGGTGTAATGTGACATTGGCTACTGTTAGTACTTAGTGCTCTCTGCACTTGTCTTTGTAATACTAAGACGTACCAGCCTACATGTCCACGTAGATGATGATTGTCATCCGTGTCTCCTAGTGGTTTTGCTCCAGAGTAACACACTGTTGTAGTTCTTTGATACTCACTCGTGTTGATATCCATTTCATCTTCCTATATTCCCACTAGATTAATAACCGCCCTAGTGCAATACCAAAACACTCAGTCCTACAGAGTGCAGAGGCGTAAACTCTCAGCAGCTAATATCTAATGAGTCAAACAGATAAAATGAGCGAATTATCATGTGAGTGGTATATTCCAAGTCCATTGTTCCTTGCTTAAGGTATGAGCTAGTGTTTAGATTTGTCCCAATCATTGTGTAGTCACGCGTTTACGTCCACATCATCTGGTAGATTTCCTCTGGATTGCAAGAATTTGCTCGATCCTTATGAGGGTTCTACATATTATTCATCCCTAATGGGTTTTCATGTTTCTTTCCTTTTGTTTCCTGTCCTTGAACGGTTTCCCTGTCTTCACTGTATACTGTCTACTGCTCTGTGTTGAATGTTCTCGGTTTCTTTAGCCCGTTGGTTTAACTACGGCTCTTCTCGTCCATCTTCGAGGTAATCTGTATCACTGTCCCTAGTACGGAGTTGACTACTTCTCGTGTTCCTAACACTACTTGTCTACTTGCATGGGGTACCGTACTGATACATTACTACTTACCCGACTAACTCAAAATAAGTCTGTCAGGCCCACATGCTCCTATCGGAGTGCGGTCGTCCCATGTCTCATTTAGTAAACTGGTAATGTCTGTCACACGGGTATTGTGAAGTATTTTGTTGTCAATCTCCCCTTGATGGATATCCTCTTTTCTTTTCTCTTCTTCTTCTCTTTTTTTTCATGTTTAATAGTTCATGTTGTCGGTTATCTTATTGTAAGTGTCATTGCCCTAGTGGCATCAGTGGTAATTTGTGCCATAAACCGGCGTTATTCAGCTCGGTGTAAGTAAAATCCGTGCTATATTTAGCAAAATTGGTTCTCCTAATTCGATCTCATTGAGTACAACACATATTCCTTTCCTCTCTGTTCATCTTGATCATATCTCATCCATAGTTTATATTTGTTCCCTCATCCATCTAATTGGATATATTGCAGATTGCACAATAGCTTGAGCAACTTGGCTCTTCACTTCCCAACCATCCTCGCTGACGGTGGTGCATCTACAAAGGGTATG
The DNA here is from genome assembly GCA_023374045.1 of Limonium bicolor. Taxonomy (NCBI): domain Eukaryota; kingdom Viridiplantae; phylum Streptophyta; class Magnoliopsida; order Caryophyllales; family Plumbaginaceae; genus Limonium; species Limonium bicolor. The sequence goes on along the minus strand of JAIOTZ010000031.1, from coordinate 100,457 downwards.
CTTGTCCATAAGGACTAAACATTTATCACTAGTAGTGATTAGCATTAAACGCGAGTATATACTGATGGAGTTTGGCTAATAAGCCCTGTCTGAAAATTCTCGAATGATTTAAACTGGTGTGATTTACAATCACAATGGCTGTATAATTTCTTCAGTTGCAGTGGTTGGACAAACGGTCTTCCCAAGGTTGCCTAGGTTTCTAATCTTAAGGTTTATACGGAAAATATGAATTTTTTTTGGTATATATATAATTAAAGTTTAAAAATTAGTAGTAGTTGTAGTTGCAGTTGCTGCACTTGCTCTGTCAAGTGCGCAAGGCAGATGGAAATTTTAATGGTTTACTTGTCATAGCGCTTGCAATAGCAAGTGCGCCATGCAGGTGGAAATTCTGGTTAAGTAATTACCGGTCTCACTGACTCTGCATCGTTGAGTATGGCTACATGATAATGTAAGCATTAACATCCTGTTCATATATATATAATCCGTCAAGGTTCCAAGGTTACTCGTATCGAGTCCACAAACTAGTCTCAAAAGTCATACACAAAAGGCAAGTGGTCAATGACACACTCCCACACACTTATAACATAGCTCTGTCTAACATCCAAGGTAAGTACACAACATAGTAAGCAAAAGTCTTCCACCAGCGGTCTCACAGAGTTCAGGGTACTCATGCCCTATCTACTCCCTTGCCCTTCTGGGCTCCAACATCAGTAGATGTCTGGCCATCCTGACCGCCTCGTGGTCCTCCAGATCCTCCAGCTGAGGTGTTCTGAGTATTCCTTGGTGGCCTGTAGTTACGGCTCTCAGGGTTCATCCAACACTCGAACTCCCGATGGCCCTCTTTCTTGCAGCACCGACATTCAACTTTGCGGCCATTGCAGTCGACCCCAGGATGGTCCTTCCCACAACACTTACAATAGTAATGGCGCTGGGGTTGTCTGGTGCCTGATGGTGGTATTTAGTTTAAGTTAAAATCTGTTGATATAAAGGTCAAGGTCACAATTGAATTTAAGAGGTAGGTATTCTCACCCTTAGGAGGTGCAGATCTCAAAGGATGAGCATCTATAGCTGGGCTGGTCAACCGAAGGACGGGCTCTTTCCCCTTTGCTCCCTGGTGACCCTGCTGCCCTTTCTTTTGAAAGAATTTCATGCTTAAGGTTTCGGGTCAGCATTCATAAGGTATTTAATATGATAAGTAGTTTAGAATGGGATAAGTCCTTACTTTCCCTTCTTCTGGCTATCACCTGGAGATGCTCCTCCACCCTCAGACTCTCCCTCAGGGTTGTTTCTCTTCTTGGTCCCGAGAGTCTCCTCCGCTGTAAGACGTTTTATTTATTGCTACGTGAGAGATTATTACGTGATTATGGAGAGGGGTGTTACAAAAGTGGTATCAGAGCGGAGTACCGCTCTGATGACGATAAAATAGGTTAAGACAGTGAGCTTAGGACATGGGAAATTACGGGAAACGTTTGTGAGGTACGAGACGACTCGTCTTAAAAGATATTGTGTCTAGCAACGCAAATTGCGTGATATAGTAGCCTTAATGGAAATTCAATATCTACTGGTTGTGTACGGTAATTACCGAGTATTTATGTGACATACTGTACTACAGATGTCTGGGGGAACTAGAGGGCGTGGTACTGGTAGAGGTGGAGGCGGTGACCCTATGAATCCAGGAGTTGTAGAGACAATTGCTGCTGTTCTAGCACAGCTTGGAACTCCGATTGGAGGAGCACCAGCCCACCCGCCACAGCCCAGGGAAACGAACTGGCTGAAGTCAGTTACCGAGACCCGACCACCTACATACTCAGGGGAGCCAGACCCCGTAGCTTTGGAGCGATTCATAGTTGAACATGAGAAGGCCTACGAGGCTTTACATGTACCTGCCGACCAGAAGGTCGTCATTGCTGCTTTCCATCTGAAGGATGCAGTCAGCACTTGGTGGAGGTTAGTCAAGGACCATCACCTGGCTATACCCGACTTTTCATGGGCTACCTTTGTAGAGTTGTTGAGGGGGAAGTACTATCCAGCACATCTTAAGCAGAAGAAGCGCCATGAGTTCGAGACATTATCCCAGGGAGGTCTGACCGTGGATGAGTACTACGCTCGATTCATTGGTCTGCTGGACTTTATCCCTGGTGTTGATTACTTAGAGACCGTGAAGGTCGAGAAGTTCCGGGGGGGATTGTTGTTTCGCATCCAGATGGCGATGGGTGCTACCCTCTACACTACCATCCAGGTATTAACATGAAAGCCATAAATTCTTTACTTACTACAGTACTGTTTAACTTTGTGAGAACTTACCAATGAGATTCTAGGAGTGTTATGACGCTGCCTCGAGGACGGAGCTAATGCTCCAGACTCGGGAAGAGACTCTCGGGACCAAGAAGAGAAAGAACCCTGAGGGAGAGTTTGAGGGTGGAGGAGCATCTCCAGGCGATAGCCAGAAGAAGGGAAAGTAAGGACTTATCCCATTCTAAACTACTTATCATATTAAATACCTTATGAATGCTGACCCGAAACCTTAAGCAGGAAATTCTTTCAAAAGAAAGGGCAGCAGGGTCACCAGGGAGCAAAGGGGAAAGAGCCCGTCCTTCGGTTGACCGGCCCAGCTATAGATGCTCAGCCTTTGAGATCAGCACCTTCTAAGGGTGAGAATACCTACCTCTTAAATTCAATTGTGACCTTGACCTTTACATCAACAGATTTTAACTTAAACTAAATACCACCATCAGGCACCGGACAACCCCAGCGCCATTACTATTGTAAGCGTTGTGGGAAGGACCATCCTGGGGTCGACTGCAATGGCCGCAAAGTTGAATGTCGGTGCTGCAAGAAAGAGGGCCATCAGGAGTTCGAGTGTTGGATGAACCCTGAGAGCCGTAACTACAGGCCACCAAGGAATACTCAGAACACCTCAGCTGGAGGATCTGGAGGACCACGAGGCGGTCAGGATGGCCAGACATCTACTGATGCTGGAGCCCAGAAGGGCAAGGGAGTAGATAGGGCATGAGTACCCTGAACTCCGTGAGACCGCTGGTGGAAGACTTTTGCTTACTATGTTGTGTACTTACCTTGGATGTTAGATAGAGCTATGTTATAAGTGTGTGGGAGTGTGTCATTGACCACTTGTCTTTTGTGTATGACTTTTGAGACTAGTTTGTGGACTCGATACAAGTAACCTTGGAACCTTGACGGATTATATATATATATATATATGAACAGGATGTTAATGCTTACATTATCATGTAGCCATACTCAACGATGCAGAGTCAGTGAGACCGGTAATTACTGAACCAGAATTTCCACCTGCATGGCGCACTTGCTATTGCAAGCGCTATGACAAGTAAACCACTGAAATTTCCATCTGCCTTACGCACTTGACAGAGCAAGTGCAGCAACTGCAACTACAACTACTACTAATTTTTAAACTTTTATTATATATATACCAAAAAAAATTTCATATTTTCCGTATAAACCTTAAGATTAGAAACCTAGGCAACCTTGGGAAGACCGTTAGTCCAACCACTGCAACTGAAGAAATTATACAGCCACTGTGATTATAAATCACACCAGTTTAAATCATTCGAGAATTTTCAGACAGGGCTTATTAGCCAAACACCATCAGTATATACTCGCGTTTAATGCTAATCACTACTAGTGATAAATGTTTAGTCCTTATGGACAAGCATACCCTTTGTAGATGCACCACCGTCAGCGAGGATTGTTGGGAAGTGAAGAGCCAAGTTGCTCAAGTTATTGTGCAATCTGCAATATATCCAATTAGATGGATGAGGGAACAAATATGAACTATGGATGAGATATGATCAAGATAAACCGAGAGGAAAGGAATATGTGTTGTACTCAATGAGATCGAATTAGGAGAACCAATTTTGATAAATATAGCACGGATTTTATTTACCTCGAGCTGAATAATGCCGGTTTATGGCACGAATTACCACTGATGCCACTAGGGCAATGACACTTACAATAAGATAACCGACAACATGAACTATTAAACATGAAAAAAAGAGAAGAAGAAGAGAAAAGAAAAGAGGATATCCATCAAGGGGAGATTGACAACAGAATACTTCACAATACCCGTGTGACAGACATTACCAGTTTACTAAATGAGACATGGGACGACCGCACTCCGATAGGAGCATGTGGGCCTGATAGACTTATTTATGAGTTAGTCGGGTAAGTAGTAATGTATCAGTACGGTACCCTATGCAAGTAGACAAGTAGTGTTAGGAACACGAGAAGTAGTCAACTCCGTACTAGGGATAGTGATACAGATTACCTCGAAGATGGACGAGAAGAGCCGTAGTTAAACCAACGGGCAAAAGAAACCGAGAACTTTCAACACAGAGCAGTAGACAGTATACAGTGAAGACAGGGAAACCATTCAAGGACAGGAAACCAAATGAAAGAAACATGAAAACCCATTAGGGATGAATAATATGTAGAACCCTCATAAGGATCGAGCAAATTCTTGCAATCTAGAGGAAATCTCCCAGATGATGTGAACGTAAACGCGTGACTACGCAATGATTGGGACAAAGCTAAACACTAGCTGATACCTTAAGCAAGGAACAAAGGACTTGGAATATACCACTCACATGATAATTCGTTCATTTTATCTATTTGACTCATTAGATATTAGCTGCTGAGAGTTTACGCCTCTACACTCTATAGGACTGAGTGTTTTGGTATTGCACTAGGGAGGTTATTAATCTAGTGGAAATACAAGAAGATGAAATGGATATCAACATGAGTGAGTATCAAAGAACTACAACAGTGTGTTACTCTGGAGCAAAACCACCAGGAAACACGGATGACAATCATCATCTACGTGGACATGTAGGCTGGTACATCTTAGTATTACAAAGACAAGTGCAGAGAGCACTAAGTACTAACAGTAGCCAATGTCACATTACACCTCAAGCTGAATACCAGTGAGAGAAGACACACGCATGTATGCTAGTGATCCATATAAGAGGATTCACAGCAATGAAAAGAGGCAAACTGAGCCTGTGTTCATGGGTCTGCACCTCATACGGAGCGAGTGGGCCCATTAGAACGAACTTGGGAGAGAGCACAAACTGATCAGGGCCTCACCCGATATGTATTGTGGAGCCCGGAAGGGCTAGAGTCATACCCGTCTCTCTGATATGAGGATAATCCACGAGTTGGAGAACTCTTTGAGAGCCAAGTATCAAGCGCTCTTTGTGAGCGGCTGTTGTATATGTGTGGGGTACGGGGGCGTAACCCTTTTTAAGGGGGGTATAGCCTCTTGGCTGTGCACGTGTGTGCACTAAGTTTTGTTGTTTCGTATGCGGGGCATACAGTAGTTTGTGGTATGCGGGGCATACGAGGTTTGTTTATTTGTTTGTTTGTATGCATGGCATACAGTGAATTGGTGGTATGCGGGGCATACGAGGTTTTGTTGGTTATGTTTGGTACGCGGGGCGTACGTTGTTTGGTTTGTTTGTGTGTTAAGTGCACTTGTATGTATGTATCTTATGAGATACCTGTTTGAATGATGTATATACACCCATGTGTGTAATGCCTTTCCTATGCTACTTGTGATATATATATTTATATTGCTTTGTAGAATGATTATATATGGTATCGCTTTGATACGAAATGAATCATTAAATATGGAATGTGGAACGATGGTATGTTATGGACACCTCGGGGAGGTTGTCAGGGTTTGTAGAACTGATAGGAAATAATGGTGCTGATGGATCGCCTATATCCATATAAGATTGAACTAACGCCACAAAGTGATGGCTATGTGCTGTATAAGCGCAATACGATGTATGTAAATGATATTGAAATACCCCAAACCTGATATGTGGTTTAAATATCAAATTATGGTATGTAAAGGCTAAAAAGTGCCTTAGTAACGTCAGTGAACAATTTAAACCATAATAAATGCAATAAAGCATTAAGACACAGTTTGAGCAAAAACATGCTCTAAGCTATGAGTGAACTTGGTTAGGACCCAAAGAGCCTACCAAGACTGATAACATTTAATTATGATGTAATAAGGCTAAATAAATCCTTAAGAAACTTTGGTAGACAATGAAACCAAACAAAACACAAGGTAATACCTTAAAGTCAATATGAGCAAAAATGTGCTCTAAGCTTGGGATAAATGTGTAAAAGACCTAATGGTCATACCTTACCGTTTATATGTTAATGAACATATTAAATCAATTACTAAAGAAAACCAAGCTTGAAAACAAGTTAAAACAAAAATGTGCTTTAAGGAGTCTTAAAGCACGTTTTTGAAAAAATTGTCTTGTAAATGAGTTTTGAATGGCTAAATGACCATCATTACTCTTTAATTAACATGTGTACTATATAGTATCACATTTGGGTGGCCATATTAGTGGGAAATCAAAAATTTCACTTCTATGTGCCTTGTATTTGTGAATAGTAATTTTTACAAGCTAGTTTGTAACATATAATGTTTAAGTAATTAAATGAGTCAATAAAGACTACATTACCCTTCATTATAATGGTGGCCGGTTTTGTAGTAAGGTGAGTCACCACCATGTAAAATCAATTAAAGGAAGGAAGGAAAAGAAAGTAAAAAGAAGAAAGTTACTTTAGTACATAAAATCTCCAAAAGCAAGTGTTATCTTCATTCTTTCATTTCTTCCTTCATTTCCCACGATGGTCTTCTTCTTCCTCCTCTCTCCATCGGTTTCCAACAGCCCACACTCATTCTTCATTTTCCTCCACTTGTAACTTGTGATTCCCTTGGCCAAATCAAATTCCAAGACCATATTTGTCTTAGTTAGGTCAAGCTCTACACTTCCCTCTTTTCAAATCTTCAAGAACTCAATTTTGGTGCCATGAAGATTCACCATTGAAGGAGCTTGAGCTCATCTTTTCACATATTCTTGTTCTCCTTTGCTTCAAGGTAAGGAAACTCAAAGAAAAATCAAGTTTCCTTCATGTTTTGTGTTGTCCGAAAATTCACCTCACCATGGTGTATTTATCTTGCTTGTTTTAGCTTCATTTGGATCTTCCAAGGGCTAGGAGGAGTCCTCTCTTGATACTTGTTCAAGTTCTCTTCCAATTCCAAGGTAAAACAATTACCTTAATGTGTTAAAACAATATATGTAACTAGGGTTTACAATGAGATGAAGCTTAAAGCTTGAATACTCATTATGTTGTTTGTACAATGTATAGAACTTGACAAGGAATCAAGTACCCCACCGGTTTGTAAGAAACAAGAAAGAAGTTTGTGAGGAAAAAGAGGTAAACAAACTATCTCAATGTAGTCTAAATGCCTTAGGAAAATGAGCTTGATTTGCTTGATAAAATACCTAAGGAGCCAATGGTGAGTGACCTAGTAAAATGTTCTCAAGGAGACTAGTAAAAGAACATATGTGTTGGTGTATGTATTTGCAGGTCAAAGGCATAATTATGTGGGAAATTCAGTGTTTATGGTTTATGTTATTTAAGGGCCTAAGAGCCATGTTATTTAAGGGCCTAAGTGCCAAGCAATTTAAGTTATGCACTATATTGTGATGTAGTGCTTAATGTGTGAAGTTTGTGTATAAAATGTGTTTGATGGATTTTAGGTGTTCTTGAGTGAAATAAGGTAAAAACCTAAGTGTTTGGATGTGGGTATATACTAGAGAAGCTATGGCCAAATTTGGGAAATGTGTAAGAAGTTCTAAGTGTTGTAAGTGAGTTTTGGTGAACTAGGAAGTGCTATAGGTGAATAAATGTTTACTTGAGAAGAAAACATGTATTAAGGTGATTTGGAGTGATGCAAGGATTTAGGTGTTGTCTTGGAAGTTCTAGGAATTCAATGGGTGTTTTGTGAATGTATTAAAGTCTTGGAGAAGTTGTTTAAGGTTTAGGTAAGGTTGGTGTTCAAGGAACAAGTGATGTTTAGATATGATGTGAAAAAGGAGATTTAGTTAGTAAGAAAAGAAGTTGAGGATGATGATAAGGTGTAGAGGAAACACCTTGGTATTGTGGTCATTATAGGTGAAATGCCACCTAGAAATCATAAGGAGAAAACATTATAAGTGTTAGGAATTTTGTGAAGGAATAGTAAAGGCTTAAGGAGTTAGAAAATGAGTTTCATGGATGTTGTATGTGGATATAAGTTACCAAATGTTGCTGGAAGCATTAAGAGGCCTTAGGAGAAGTTGGTGAAGAATTGACAAAGTTTGGGTAAGATTAGGAGGCGACCGACCCAGGGGCCGACCCAGTTTGGGTCGGTCGAGCCTCTGTTAGATGTTGAGAATGTGTTCGGTAATGGTCCGACCCAAAGGGTGGGTCGGACATGGGTCGGTCGGTCAGGTTTCAAAGGAAGGAAAATGTTCGCACATGGACCGACCCAGAATTGTGGGTCGGACGTGGGTCGGACGGGCATGTTTGTAAGGAAGTAAAAGGGGTTTGTAATGGACCGACCCAGCTGTGGGTCGGTCGGTGGGTCGGTCGGACCAAAAACATGGTTAAGGTTATGAAATGATATGTGATGATGGGGATTGGTGGGTAATGATGTTATAAGGATGTTAAGGACATGTTAGGGGAGTTTTAATGACACCTAGTGGGTTAAAGTTGTATAAAATGTGAAAGTAAAACAAGTTAAAATGTAAAGTTATTTAACCAAGTTAACGGGAAAAGTTTAAGCGTTAGACTTTAAACAAACATATTACCCCAATGTTATAAAACACATGTGATGTTAACAGTTGTTCGAGAATTGCTCGAGGAACATAAGTGGGCGTGATAAAGTGGACTCCGGTGACAGGTATGGTTTTCTTGCAACCTGTGTCCTACCGGATTACACGGCTTGTATGCCAATGTGTTTTTCTGTATGTTTGCCACGTTATGATATAAATCATGAACGAGTTTACAGTCATTATTGTTATTGTAGTTTACGTGCCGATACCGGTAACCTCTAATGCGCTTTGAAGGGCTAGTTAACCACTATTAGGTAAACGTAAGAGAACGGTATCCGGTAATAACGTTTCCGACCTAAGGAACGTTCTAACCACGGCTATGCGTGAGTTGGATATGTAATGTTTGTGCGTGGTGTTTGTATGTGAATGTATGACTCTCTTTTCCCTTGTTTGTGTCTAACAAGACTTGACCCAATGTGGTGATTGTTTAACTAAAGTTCAAAGTTGAACTTCTAATAAGTGCTAACGGGGGGAGTGAGGAGTCCGGTCTGTTCCGGCCACGCGTGTGAGTATGGGGGTCGTTGTCATAGCAGGTTCGATCCTCTCTGTATGTATTGGTTGTTTTCCAATTTGGTTCCCAACCTACCCTTTAGCTTAACCAAGGCTATTACTGACTCACGTCGGGCCACAGGGGCATACTATTGTTATGTTTGTTTCGGTGTGCTTGGATCACTATATCCGAGACACCTTGTGTTAAGTTAACCGTTCATTTAACGAGACGGTAACGAGTTATGTAACGAGCTTATAATGAGACTGGCAACAATCTCTAGGCTCACCAGTATGTTGGTGATGTTTGGGTCGGTTCCTAAGAGAACCATTCCCGTTGTGTTATGTGTTTTGTTGTGATGCAATATTATTGCGGTGTTATGATGTGCACATGGAAACGTGCAAAATGTTGTTAAGTGTTGTTATGTAGTGTATGTTATATGTTGTAAAATGTGAAGTGTGTGGATCATGGATATGATTCCCAGGTTGTGATAAGAGACGTTTAAGGATAACCCGATTTAAGGGCAAGTGTCGTCTATTAAGGAAGTAGCTTCATCAGAGGAGGAGCACTCTAGGGATGATTTATACCACGAGTGACTCATTAAGTAAGGATATTATCCGTTGTTGAGCCCGTTGAGGCGAATGTTATGAGATGTGTGTTTACTGTTACATGTATGATTTAAATGTAATCAACCGCATGTTAACGACAAGTAGTTGTGCGTGGCCCGGTAGCATGTGGCTGCGGGATTACCATACCAGCAAAGGTGCTGAGCCCCTTGGGGCCATCCCTTTCTCTTCTTTTCCTATTTCAGGTACGAAGTGCTGGAAGCCGTTCGAGAGTAGGACGGGTAGTCATTGTACATGGGTATTTATTTAAGTGTGTATATAAAGTAGGTGTAGTAAGACCGATATTGTTGTCGGCACCAGTTTACAAATACTCGGTATAGTTGAAAAGGTGTATATTATTGTTGTTGTTAATGAAAAGGGATACTAATGTATAGTCGCTCGGGAATTTAGCCCATCAGACCGGTACAATGTATATGGATTAGCCTTGTTAGCCACGTGGGTGGCTAACGGCGTGTAACACCAACAAGTTAAGTAATGTGATGAGGTTGTTCTTCCGCTGCAATTTGTTGTAAGTATGTTATTGTTGGATGGGGTGTTACAAAAAGTGGTATCAGAGCGAAGTATCGCTCTGATGACTGAAGTACCGAGCTTAGGAAGTACCGAGTTAGGATTTAAGTACTTTGGGTTAAGGGTTGAGTGATAGCGTGAGAGATACGCTAGATAGGGACTACCAGTGACTACTGGAAACCTACAATATCCATCCCACCCTCCACAATCCCTGTATATAACTTGGGGAAACAACGCCAGGGAGATGGAAGTCCTCTCTTACTCGGGGATACCCGATCTGGCTGTTATTAAATACCCTTAGGGTACGGAGAACCTGTCATACGGTAGATCCCGAAAACTGGGAATCCGGAGACGGTCTCCATCTGAATAATGTTAACCGCATTTCATAGCAATGAATGAAGGATCTTGTGTATTGGAGAATAGAATTTCCGGCAACCTGGGTCGACATGCAGAGCAGTCGAGAATAACCAGCTTGCAACGCACCAACCGTGCAACAGGCAAGAAGTGGATTAGTGAAACCGAGACAAGTGTCTACGGAACTACAGTTGATAAATAAAACACCAACGGTATACCAATCGACAAAGGAACTACAACGTGGTGCCCAAACAAGAGACAAGTCCCAGTAACCACGACAAGTACGTGGAACGGGCTATAAAGAGGATACGATACTAAATAAAAGGGGTCTCCCAGAATGGGAAACACCCTAGTTGATGATCGTCATGTGAATACAGTGAGAAGTCACCTAGACAAGTTATTATCAAGACAGTAAGATCAGTGAGGGCCAACAAGGCCACTGATGACAGAGCGGGTAAAAACAATACCACAACCGGTATGTGTTAAACTGATAGCCAGTTAGCATGGCGCACTTGCCATAGCAAGTGCTGCTATAATAGGACTGTTCGGGAAGTTTATAACTACTACAAGTACTTAGTAAAGTACCACGAAGTTAAGTGTGAACATTATAACCATGGAAGGGCGTAACAGCCTGACCTTTGTAATTGGAAATACACAGTCAGCAAGAAGCTAGACTTGGTTTAAGGTAGGAAGATGTTGTGAAACCATGAAAATTTTCTTTCAAACCCAGATTTATTCAAACCCTTTTCTTTTCAAAACCAGATTTTCTTTCAAACCAACACTTCTTTCTAACCTTCTTTTTAACCAAACCAGTAAACCAAGGACAGTTGACGAGGATACAACAATGGGTAAACCTTCCCTCGATTAAGTTCGGGAAGTAAGGAATGAATATTGTCACGGGACAATATAAGGGAGTTGACAACAGAATACTTCACCTAGGCGTGTGACGGACACTACAAGTGTACCAACAGTGTTGTGGGACGACCGCACTCCGATAGGAGCATGTGGGCCTGACAGACCTACTTATGGGTTAGTTGGGTAAGTAGCAATGTATCAATAAGATACCCCATATACGTATACGAGTAGAGTCCGAAACACGGGAAGTAGTCGACTCCGTCTACGGTCAGCAGTATAAATCAAACGAGAGCTAAGGATTACAAGGAATAGTTGAAGTCAAGGAACTCAGTTAAGTTAACGAGACTAAAGGAATTAGTGAATTCCTTTCAAGGAAATGTTTAAGAGTTAGGAAGTGCGATGGGCACAAACTGTTATGTAAAGACACCACATGTGTCTTAAGGATCCTTAGGGATAAACATTATAGCTGGAATGATGACCCAGCCTACTACAGGCAGAGATGCCTAAAGTGGACACATTAATGTGCAATGAACGGATAAATTCCCAGAATGAGTACCTACACTACCAGGAAATGTTAATCTTCACAGAAGAAGATAATAACCAGTAAAGAACGCGAAAGGTGTAGCTAACGGAATGTACCAATAAGTGCGAGCCAAATGTAATGGCATAACTTAGCGACACCCAGGAGAAATCCTTGAAGGGCGTTCGCATCAATAATTGTTGCACGAAATGACGTGACAGAAACACAAGGGTTGAAACTAACACCAGTTTAGACATAAATTGTCAGGAAACGGACTGACAACCTTAAGGGGCATCCCATGGAAGGAAACAGAATACAACGACCTTGTCATGGAGCCCAATATGGTATCCAAACCATGTAATATTGTACAGAGAAGTACTTGTGTGTGGACAGCCTACAATGAGCCAGCTCAAGGCAAACAAGGCTCATAAGCCATAAGAAAGGTATGTTATATGAATTCGATTGCTGGTAGAAGTTTATGTTGTATAAGTGAATAGAGTGGTAAACGAACCACTGCATTAAGAGTGGGGATACCTCTCGATATTGTGACACCGCAAGAGCGGTAGTTATGTGAATCAAGTTCAAGAAATACGTTAAGGATTGACCATGTTGTTATTGAAGGAGAAATTAGCTTAGTAGTATGTGTATAAAGTGAAGCACCTGGCTGAATAATGCCGGCTTGTGACTCGAATGATCGATGCTCAAGGAGCATTCAGTGGTCATCCAAATGAGGGATGAACCAAAATGTGAAAAATGTAAGTTTATGTGTGGAAGTTGAGGTGACAGCAGATACGACATAAGATGATGTGTACAATAAGTGAGAACACGGTGCGCAGTAAGCGGCCGTTGTATAAGTGTTGTTAAACGAAAACGTAACAGATGAGATCAGTTATGAGTTAAACTCAGTGGAGATGCAAGATAAGTGATGATAAACAAACTGAGCAATAAGCCAGTGGTAGGTACTGTGTGATGAGGAACTCAGTGTGAATTCCATGGCGAGTCGCATAAGGGATTTACTGTCGAGAGTTTACGCCTCTGCACTCTGTATGACTGAGTGTTTTGGTATGCACTTGCGCAGTAATGAACGAATGAGATAGCTAGGAATTGGAAACATGTTAAGTGTGGAGCAATAATGTTATAATGGCCGATGCATAGGAAATGCAAGGCCGCACCAATAAAGGAGTACTTGTACAAACCGAATGTGAAGACATGATTAACAGTAAGTGACTACAGTAGCACTAACTACCAAATATCGGTATGGAATATACCCCAAATATTGGAAATAGCTGAGAGAGCACTACACCTAGGTAGTAGCTCAATCTCAACCGACAGTAAGTCGGAAGGGAACAGTCAATCAGTGTGGAATACATAGTGGTATACACAGTAAATTGTTATGAAAGTGTATAACTCACCGAATTCGCTAACGGTAAGAGATACCACGCGTCGGTTGGGAAACCATTGTTACCAAGATGAAGGTGACAATTGGGAATGTACAATACAGTAAGAATAACAAAAGAGAGCAATTAAGCTCTACAGTTATTAGAGTTTCGCAGCAGAAACTAGTGAACCAGTGATTCAAATGTACAACGTGAATAACGAATATGAGTGGATGGCTAATTATTAACGCCTAAAGCCTCACAGGCCAGGACCGAAACCGGTTATGAGTTATAACTCCAATGCGAATTCTTGGTTTAGGAACTAAACCGCCAATATGGTTAAGTCCTCTAATCAGAACCCATTGTGTAATAGACCGCGTGGAAGTTAAAACACTTCACAACGGCAGAACATTTAAGCCAATGTTTAGTGATTGATTACGTGGGCGTAATCCCTTTTAAGGGGGGTAGAGCGCAAAACCACTTAGTGTATTTAAGTACAAGTGTACGTAGTGTACGTGACTTATATTGTGCATAGCACAAAATTATATTATTGTTTTGATGATTGGTGTGTGTGTTACGTAAACATACACATTCATTCATGGTTTAATTGTGGTAATTGCGCACAGAAGATGCGAATACCATTGTGTGTGTGTTTGTTAACAGTGTGTGTGATAGTACAAGTGTGGGGAGTAGATAAACTCCCGGGGGAACAAAAGCCCCGACAGTGTATAAATGTAAAACCAGGTGTTGTATTTTGATAAAATATATGTGTATATATATATATATGTATACTTAATAGTGATGCATGAAAGGGCATGATACCGACATAGAACCTAGTGAGAATAAGATTCCCTAGGCAACAGGATTAAAAGTGAATGGAGGTAACTGATAGACGGAGTTCTGTCCTTTGGAGATGTTGTGATCATGACTAGAATGATTCAAAAGATAGAAAATTGGAAATGAGTGATTTACTTGATGCTTGAAAATGAAGTGGGAGGTGGAACTTGATTTGCATGCGATCAAGGAAGCCGAACACAATTGGAGTGGAAGGATAGTTCAACACTGATGCTGATCACATCAGGGTTGGATGACTCTTGAAACTCCCTATAAGTGGTCACGAATAACCACGCTAATAAAAGAAGCAAAGAGCTTAAGTTGGACTTGGAGTTGTGTGTGTTTTCAAAAGGATTTTAAATTGGCACTTATAAAACGTTGATGGATACTTTACATAATTAAAGCCTTCTTACTTAACCTCACAAGGAAATTTTTAAACTTATGTGATTATTTTAATCTCCTAAAGGCACGGGGACGGAAGGTGTCCATCGCGACCGTGTTCTGCGGGATCACTGTGTTATCAAGGATATTTTTGATTGCTATACATGCTCTGACATGTTGTGTGGTATGTGTAATGAATGTTGTTTTGACTTGGATTTCTTAAAGTGTATACTATCAAGGCCTATGAGTCTAAATGTGTTGGTGTCACATAGACCTATGTGTCTAAAGACTGTTATGTTACCAGGACCTATGTGTCCAAATGTGGTTATGTTACCCAAGACCAGTGAGTCACAGGGGTTGTTATGTATGTGTAAGTGTTGTTAAGATACCCGGACCATAGAGTCCGAGGTTATCATGTGGATATGTTATGTTATGTGTGGATGTGAATGTGTTGCCCGACCAGCAAGTCCGAGGTTGTGATGTAAAGTGTGTTTGGTTAAGGAAGTTTATTTCCAAGTGATTCCGTGTTCAAATCTAATGATGGTGGAAGTGTGAACTTCGAGGACGAAGTTCTTTTAAGGGGGGTAGATTGAAATACCCCAAACCTTGATATGTGGTTTAAATATCAAATTATGGTATGTAAAGGCTAAAAAGTGCCTTAGTAACGTCAGTGAACAATTTAAACCATAATAAATGCAATAAAGCATTAAGACACAGTTGAGCAAAAACATGCTCTAAGCTATGAGTGAACTTGGTTAGGACCCAAAGAGCCTACCAAGACTTGATAACATTTAATTATGATGTAATAAGGCTAAATAAGTCCTTAAGAAACTTTGGTAGACAATGAAACCAAACAAAACACAAGGTAATACCTTAAAGTCAATATGAGCAAAATGTGCTCTAAGCTTGGGATAAATGTGTAAAAGACCTAATGGTCATACCTATACCTTGTTTATATGTTAATGAACATATTAAATCAATTACTAAAGAAAACCAAGCTGAAAACCAGTTAAAACACAAATGTGCTTTAAGGAGTCTTAAAGCACGTTTTTGAAAAAATTGTCCTTGTAATGAGTTTTGAATGGCTAAATGACCATCATTACTCTTTAATTAACATGTGTACTATATAGTATCATTTGGGTGGCATATTAGTGGGAAATCAAAAATTTCACTTCTATGTGCCTTGTATTTGTGAATAGTAATTTTAACAAGCTAGTTTTGTAACATATAATGTTTTAAGTAATTAATGAGTCAATAAAGATACATTACCCTTCTATTATAATGGTGGCCGGTTTTTGTAGTAAGGTGAGTCACCACCATGTAAAATCAATTAAAGGAAGGAAGGAAAAGAAAGTAAAAAGAAGAAAGTTACTTTAGTACATAAATATCTCCAAAAGCAAGTGTTATCTTCATTCTTTCATTTCTTCCTTCATTTCCCACGATGGTCTTCTTCTTCCTCCTCTCTCCATCGGTTTTCCAACAGCCCACACTCATTCTTCATTTTCCTTCACTTGTAACTTGTGATTCCCTTGGCCAAATCAAATTCCAAGACCATATTTGTCTTAGTTAGGTCAAGCTTACACTTCCCTTTTTTCAAATCTTCATGAACTCAATTTTGGTGCCATGAAGATTCACCATTGAAGGAGCTTGAGCTCATCTTTTCACAGATATTCTTGTTCTCCTTTGCTTCAAGGTAAGGAAACTCAAAGAAAAATCAAGTTTCCTTCATGTTGTGTGTTGTCCGAAAATTCACCTCACCATGGTGTATTTATCTTGCTTGTTTTAGCTTCATTTGGATCTTCCAAGGGCTAGGAGGAGTCCTCTCTTGATACTTGTTCAAGAGTTCTCTTCCCATTCCAAGGTAAAACAATTACCTTAATGTGTTAAACAATATATGTAACTAGGGTTTACAATGAGATGAAGCTTAAAGCTTGAATACTCATTATTTGTTTGTACAAGTATAGAAACTTGACAAGGAATCAAGTACCCCCACCGGTTTGTAAGAAACAAGAAAGAAGTTGTGAGGAAAAAGAGGTAAACAAACTATCTCAATGTAGTCTAAATGCCTTAGGAAAATGAGCTTGATTTGCTTGATAAAATACCTAAGGATCCAATGGTGAGTGACCTAGTAAAATGTTCTCAAGGAGACTAGTAAAAGAACATATGTGTGGTGTATGTATTTGCAGGTCAAAGGCATAATTATGTGGAATTCAGTGTTTATGGTTTTGTATTTAAGGGCCTAAGAGCCATGTATTTAAGGGCCTAAGTGCCAAGCATTTAAGTTATGCACTATATTGTGATGTAGTGCTTAATGTGTTGAAGTTTGTATAAATGTGTTTGATGGATTTTAGGTGTTCTTGAGTGAAATAAGGTAAACCTAAGTGTTTGGATGTGGGTATATACTAGAGAAGCTATGGCCAAATTGGGAAATGTGTAAGGTTCTAAGTGTTTAGTGAGTTTTGGTGAACTAGGAAGTGCTATAGGTGAATAAATGTTTACTTGAGAAGAAAACATGTATTAAGGTGATTTGGAGTGATGCAAGGATTTAGGTGTTGTCTTGGAAGTTCTAGGAATTCAATGGGTGGTTTTGTGAATGTATTAAAGTCTGGAGAAGTTGTTTAAGGGTTTAGGTAGGTTGGTGTTCAAGGAATAAGTGATGTTTAGGTATGATGTGAAAAAGGAGATTTAGTTTAGTAAGAAAAGAAGTTGAGGAATGATGATAAGGTGTAGAGGAAACACCTTGGTATTGTGGTCATTATAGGTGAAATGCCACCTAGAAATCATAAGGAGAAAACATTATAAGTGTTAGGAATTTTGTGAAGGAATAAGTAAAGGCTTAAGGAGTTAGAAATGAGTTTCATGGATGTTGTATGTTGGATATAAAGTTACACCAAATGTGCTAGGAAGCATTAAGAGCCTTAGGAGAAGTTGGTGAAGAATTGGCAAAGTTTGGGTAAGATTAGGAGGGCGACCGACCCAGGGGCCGACCCAGTTTGTGGTGGTCGAGCCTCTGTTAGATGTTGAGAATGTGTTCGGTAATGGTCCGACCCAAAAGGGTGGGTCGGACATGGGTCGGTCGGTCAGGTTTCAAAGGAAGGAAAATGTTCGCACATGGACCGACCCAGAATTGTGGGGTCGGACGTGGGTCGGACGGCATGTTTGTAAGGAAGTAAAAGGGGTTTGTAATGGACCGACCCAGCTGTGGGTCGGTCGGCGTGGGTCGGTCGGACCAAAACATGGTTTAAGGTTATGAAATGATATGTGATGATGGGGATTGGTAGGTAATGATGTTATAAGGATGTTAAGGACATGTTAGGGGAGTTTTAATGACACCTAAGTGGGTTAAAAGTTGTATAAAATGTGAAAGTAAAACAAGTTAAAATGTAAAGTTATTTAACCAAGTTAACGGGGAAAAGTTATAAGCGTTAGACTTTAAACAAACATATTACCCCAATGTTAATAAAAACACATGTGATGTTAACAGTTGTTCGAGAATTGCTCGAGGAACATAAGTGGGCGTGATAAAGTGGACTCCGGTGACAGGTATGGTTTTCTTGCAACCTGTGTCCTACCGGATTACACCGGCTTGTATGCCAATGTGTTTTTCTGTATGTTTGCCACGTTATGATATAAATCATGAAACGAGTTTACAGTCATTATTGTTATTGTATGTTTACGTGCCGATACCGGTAACCTCTAATGCGCTTGAAGGGCTAGTTAACCACTATTAGGTAAACGTAAGAGAACGGTATCCGGTAATAACGTTTCCGACCTAAGGAACGTTCTAACCACGGCTATGCGTGAGTTGGATATGTAATGTTTGTGCGTGGTGTTTGTATGTGAATGTATGACTCTCTTTTCCCTTGTTTGTGTCTAACAAGACTTGACCCAATGTTGTGATTGTTTAACTAAAGTTCAAAGTTGAACTTCTAATAAGTGCTAACGGGGGGAGTGAGGAGTCCGGTCTGTTCCGGCCACGCGTGTGAGTATGGGGGTCGTTGTCATAGCAGGTTCGATCCTCTCTGTATGTATTGGTTGTTTTCCAATTTGGTTCCCAACCTACCCTTTAGCTTAACCAAGGCTATTACTGACTCACGTCGGGCCACAGGGGCATACTATTGTTATGTTTGTTTCGGTGTGCTTGGATCACTATATCCGAGACACCTTGTGTTAAGTTAACCGTTCATTTAACGAGACGGTAACGAGTTATGTAACGAGCTTATAATGAGACTGGCAACAATCTCTAGGCTCACCAGTATGTTGGTGATGTTTGGGTCGGTTCCTAAGAGAACCATTCCCGTTGTGTTATGTGTTTTGTTGTGATGCAATATTATTGCGGTGTTATGATGTGCACATGGAAACGTGCAAAATGTTGTTAAGTGTTGTTATGTAGTGTATGTTATATGTTGTAAAATGTGAAGTGTGTGGATCATGGATATGATTCCCAGGTTGTGATAAGAGACGTTTAAGGATAACCCGATTTAAGGGCAAGTGTCGTCTATTAAGGAAGTAGCTTCATCAGAGGAGGAGCACTCTAGGGATGATTTATACCACGAGTGACTCATTAAGTAAGGATATATTATCCGTTGTTGAGCCCGTTGAGGCGAATGTTATGAGATGTGTGTTTACTGTTACATGTATGATTTAAATATAATCAACCGCATGTTAAGACGACAAGTAGTTGTGCGTGGCCCGGTAGCATGTGGGCTGCGGGATTACCATACCAGCAAAGGTGCTGAGCCCCTTGGGGCCATCCCTTTCTCTTCTTTTCCTATTTCAGGTACGAAGTGCTGGAAGCCGTTCGAGAGTAGGACGGGTAGTCATTGTACATGGGTATTTATTTAAGTGTGTATATAAAGTAGGTGTAGTAAGACCGATATTGTTGTCGGCACCAGTTTACAAATACTCGGTATAGTTGAAAAGGTGTATATTATTGTTGTTGTTAATGAAAAGGGATACTAATGTATAGTCGCTCGGGAATTTAGCCCATCAGACCGGTACACTGTATATGGATTAGCCTTGTTAGCCACGTAGGTGGCTAACGGCGTGTAACACCAACAAGTTAAGTAATGTGATGAGGTTGTTCTTCCGCTGCAATTTGTTGTAAGTATGTTATTGTTGGATGGGGTGTTACAGATATATCACATAGATATACATTATGGGAATAATGGGTAGTCATATATTTATATACTTACCTATTTGATTAAGTGACTTCGGGACGAAGTCTTTTTAAGGGGGGTAGATTGAAATACTCCAAACTAATAAAACATGGATTAAACATCTAATCACATTAATTAAGGCCTAAACATGCCTTAAAAGTCAACTGAGAGCAACAGTGGTCAACACAAAGCAAGATATTGCACCCTTTGACTATTTAGGGTAAATAAATACCCAAATGAACTTCTTAGGACCTAAAACTTTGTCCTAAGCATATTAAAACATTAAGGAACACATTACAATTGTTGGACAACACTCCAACACAAAGAACAAGCATTTTCATGCTTCAAGGTCAAGTAGGGCAAAAATGTGATCTAAGAAAACCTTAAAGGTCTAATGACCTCCAAATGATATAAAATTGGATTCCATGATCAAATATCACGTAAGAAACACAAAAAAACTGTTCTCAAAGAAAACTAAGCTCAGATACACCTTGCGACACAAAATGTGCACTAAAATACCTTAAAACACGTTTTTGTGTATGAGCTCTAAGATATTGACTTTTTGTCACTGTAAAGACTAGATTATACTCTTTATAACATTAATGTGACATGATAGACTATATTATAAAGTCTAAATCAATGTTTAAAAATAAAATCAAAATTGGCAATTTAGTATGAATAGTACCCAAAAATAACATCTAATTACTTACCTTGAACTATGGTCAAATGTCACCCATTGACCAAGACCCCCATTGCCGACCTCCTACAGCTGTCAAACCCACCCATTAATCATTATCTAATCAATTAGCTAGCCAATCTAATGAGTCACCTAGTTACTATTCCTAAAGTAAGATTAAATTAACTTAAAAGCAAATCTAGCTTATTTATCTCATTTGTCTTCCTTCCCAGCCGACACCAGCCTCTTCATTCTCTCTTTTGCTTCTCCAAAAACGTAAGGAAGTCACCAAGTTCAGAATAGAACAACAATTGACATAGGTAAGCTTATTAAGCTATTTTATGTTCATTCTCTTCACATTTCCTTCCTCTTTCCAAGGAGCAAAGCATCAACTATTTCCATCAATGTTTCTAGGTTGTTTTGGAGGTTAAAATAAGGGTGTATCATGGCTGTAACAAGGGAAGAAGGTGGAGAAATCTAATCTTGTTCTTAAGGTATAAAATTTGCTTTAAGCACTTATCCTTTGATTTTCTTCAATTCCGGTTTGAAAGCCTTGTTTCCTAGGCTTATAATCTTCTTCTTAACATACTTATTCAGTTGGTATATCAAGAGCTTCAAGGTATAGCCAGATCCAAGCCAAAAACACCATTTTAGGCATTTTAAACAAGGTAAAATTTAGCCATCTTATAATCTGAGTTATACCAGTTTAAAGCTTGGTTTTAGTAGCTCTTTTGATGCTCTTTACCTACTGTAAAAACAGGCCGAAGACACCTTTGTTTACCTTGGTATTCTAAGGTAAATTCTACCTTGAAAATGTACATTAAACACTTCTTATGGTTAGATCTTGCTTGGAGACTAATCATGCCTTAATTGCTGTTTGAAACATGTAAACTAAGCTGTGGAAACTTTATCTCCAAACAGCCGTGGCCAAACAAAGCCTAATCTTGGCAATTATAAGGTATAAATCACTTAAACCTTCACTTGGTATATTAATATGTGTTTATACATATGTATATATATGTGCCGTGAGTGAATGAGTTAATTAAGGTCTTATTTTGACCTTAGGTGATTAAGGAATGGTTTAGTAAATTTTATAACTAATTAATTAACATAATTGTCAAATTTAAGACATTATGTGGAAAATTGGTCCGAGAGTTTAATGCATTTTTGGGCATTTATGTGTAATTCATTTTATAAGCTAATATTTGTAATAAGGCCATGTACTTTAGGCCATTTTATTTATGTATTTATAAGGTTTTATTTAAGTTTAGGTGGTATATATGCATTACCGCATATTATAAGGGGTTAAAGTGTAATTAAATTAAATTTGGGGGCTATATAATGATATAGCCGAAAATTAGAGGTTTAAATGAGTTTATATAAAATTATAAGATTATATAAAGTTTTGGGGTTAAATGGTAATTTCTGAAAAATAAGGGTACAAATCGTAATATGTGGAAGTTGATGGTCAAGGAAATATTAAGGAGGTCAACCTTGACCATATGGTAGGCTTTGACCAAATTAAATAAGTTAGATAACTTATTTAAGGTTTTATAATAAGATAAGTATTTAATTGAAACAATTTTATAACATATGTGGTATATATGTTATTACCGAAAATAAAGGGTGTAAAATGGTATTATAAACACCCATGGGCTATTAGCAATTTTTAGGAATTTATTGGGTTGTTTTTGGAATTAAAATAAACTATATATGTATAATATATAGTTATTATGTCATTATGACACTTTGGAATAAAAGATGGGGTGGAAATGAAATATACCGAAAGTATATGGTTAGTAAGGTAATTATAACCCTTTGGTGAAATTTGGTGATTTTTAGAATTATATAAGAGAATTTAATAAGATGTGTGTATAATATATAGTTTTAATGATATTATTAAACTATATGTTATAAATTGGGCCAAATGGCAATTATAGGAATTTGGTGGGTCTGTTCGGTATTTTATGAATATATAACCATGGGTTATATTATCATTAAGGTTAAAAATGTTATATTATATGAAATATATAACATGGTATAAATAATGGGGTGATTTAGTAAATAAAGGAAACTATGGATTATGAAAAAGAATAAGGTTTTTATATGGTGCCCATGCGGCAATATTAAATAGGTTGGTATAAAAACTATAGGTTATAAATTAAAGGAAATAAAATATCATATTATATGATATTAGTATATGGTATAACATTACATAATGTTATGTGGTCAAAATAGAATTTGAATAAATTAAAGGGCTGTACCGAATTATAAGAGTTGGAAAATGAATTTTAGACTATGGTCTATAACGTTATAAATGTTATAACAATTGTATGGTATTAATGTGGTTTTTAATGGGATTAATAAGTAAGGATATTCACATTAAATAATGTGACAAACTATAAATAAATAAGATTTATAAATTAAGGTATTTATTGAATAAACCTTAGGAGTTGTAAATATGCAACATAAAATGTTACATAATATTAGGATAATAATCTTAATATAAGTTGTATAATATAATACAACTAAGGGGAATAATCATCTAATATGAGATGATAAAATGTAACATATAATACAAGAGTTTTATAACTCATGAAACTTACCTATATGGTAAATATATACATATACAAGAAAAATGTATATAAGGATGGATATATATTATGGTTGGAAACCATATAATATAATGGTGGTGGTTATTACATAAAAATAGTTACAAACTATAAGTTATGAGTTTTTGAATGCAAATATAATTTGCTAAGATAATAGGATTATATAATACAATGTATTATAATGGATGGTGGGAAAATGATACAATATAATAAAAATACAATATAATATAATAATGCATGCATACATGCAACTATAGGTTATATACCTAAATTTAATGGTGGATAAGATTAAAGAAATATAATGAATTAAACTTAACAGTCGAAATGTTTTGACGTACGAGTTTTAGTAACAAAGCTGACAGGTTTAGAGAAACCCGTAACAAATAACTGTAGAAATCCGGGGATGAACTGTCGGGGTTACTTGTTATTCGGAAATACCGGATGTAGTTAGTCATGGAGACTGACTTATAGTTTTATTACCGTTTAGATCATACTACAGACGAGGACGCTTGACGAGCTAGTGGTCTACACTGCGCATCCTAGGTCTTGGTGAACGGTATGTAAAGGGGTTTGATCCGGGTTGTCCTAAGGAATTCCTTGGGCTCGGATTTGGTTGATATCACTTGTGTGTTAAGTGTTTTGGATACATGTATGTGATTGTGAGCTATTGCATTAATTATTTATGCACGAGCGTCCTACGAAACTAACACTACGTCGACTATAGATCGACTTATATAAACATACATATACGTTATTGTGATGACAAGACGGTTACTTGATATAATACCATAGTATTAATATTAAGTATATGGCAACCTAAGTAAAACACTTAGGAAGGAGTCACGACATTGTCGGTCTCTAGAGCACGGATCTCGAACATGAATATGACCTAGATTACTTCTAGGTATGCGTGAGACCCATTGGGCAGCTAATTAATAAATATTCTCCATAAGACTAAGAGCATATCTTAAACATTATGAGAGAGAGATGGTGTGAGTTGAGGTGAGGAATCCCGGTAGTTTACGAACTACTTGGTTGCGCATTTGTGATCACTGAGGGGTTCCCGATCACGTTCCGCTCCAGGTTTATACCCAACGAGCCCTATTTGGATCGTGGGTCAGGTGGCTACGGCCTTTTATATGGACGTCTTACGAGACAAAAGAGAATAGTCAGGGGCCTCCGGACCTCTGGCGAAATGAGCACCTTTGTGTGTACGGGAGGACTACTGTCCATGGTGAGGTTATCGGGTTGTCTTAACATGACGCCCATCTGGTATTAATTAAATATGGTTTGGATGGGGCCTTAAAGGCCAAATTAAATTAACAATGGAAACTGTACGCTACGGCGATTGTACATTGTACATTACACTGCTATTATTTCGATACGTTCGATATACAATTGTTGTTATGATATTTTATAACTGTTTGAATTGGATGGATGGTTGAGTGTTATGAATGTTTGGATGGAGGATTATGTATATTATACATGTATATTACAATATTGTTTATAACTGTAAAATGGTAAAGCATGAAACCAATCTAATAATAAGATGGTTAAAATGACTAAGTGACCATTCGGGTCTAGACCCGGCATACTCAGCGTCTATCGCTGATACTACACCATTATGCAGGTTGTTGATTATTGTCGAAGCCGATGTGCGGGAACAGGGTAATTAGAGTTTATTTTGATTACCGCACAGGGAGTTCATTTGTATAATGATGTCAGACTGGGAATTGTATTATGGTACGGTTATGTATATTTGGGATTTGGGTAGACGCTCACTTGTCGACATTTATGGTTTATGGACTTAGTATGATGTATAGGAAGTTATCTCGTTATCACAGCGGTTAGCAGTTTGTTTATGTTGGATGTTGGATATAGGTTGGCTTCCTTGCTCGCTTGGGCGAGTAATGGCTGGTGACACCCGAGTGAGTATTATTGTTGTTATTATTTCTTCCGCTGTAAGACGTTTTATTTATTGCTACGTGAGAGATTATTACGTGATTATGGAGAGGGGTGTTACAACTGAAGAAACAATAACAACAACAATACTCACTCGGTGTCACCGGCCATTACTCGCCCATGCGAGCAACGAAGCCAACCTATATCCAACAACCAACATAAACAAACTGCTAACCGCTGTGATAACGAGATAACTTCCTATATATCATACTAAGTCCATAAACCATAAATGTCGACAAGTGAGCGTCTACCCAAATCCAAAATATACATAACCGTACCATAATACAATTCCCAGTCTGACATCATTATACAAATGAACTCCCTGTGCGGTAATCAAAATAAACTCTAATTACCCTGTTCCCGCACTTCGGCTTCGACAATATTCAACAACCTGCATAATGGTGTAGTATCAGTGATAGACGCTGAGTATGCCGGGCCTGGACCCTAATGGTCACTTAGTCATTTTAACCATCTTATTATTAGATTGGTTTCATGCTTTACCATTTTACAGTTATAAACAATATTGTAATATACATGTATAATATACATAATCCTCCATCCAAACATTCATAACACTCAACCATCCATCCAATTCAAACAGTCATAAAATATCATAACAACAATTGTATATCGAACGTATCGAAATAATAGTAGTGTAATGTACAATGTACAATCGCCGTAGCGTATAATTTCCATTGTTAATTTAATTCGGCCTTTAAGGCCCCATCCAAACCATATTTAATTAATACAAGTTGGGCGTCATGTTAATACAACCCGATAACCTCACCATGGACAGTAGTCCTCCCGTACACACAAAGGTGCTCATTTCGCCAGAGGTCCGGAGGCCCCTGACTATTCTCTTTTGTCTCGTAAGACGTCCATATAAAAGGCCGTAGCCACCTGACCCACGATCCAAATAGGGCTCGTTGGGTATAAACCTGGAGCGGAATGCGATCGGGAACCCCTCAGTGATCACAAATGTGCAACCAAGTAGTTCGTAAACTACCGGGATTCCTCACCTCAACTCACACCATCTCTCTCTAATAATGTTTAAGATATGCTCTTAGTCTTATGGAGAATATTTATTAATTAGCTGCCCAATGGGTCTCACGCATACCTAGAATTAATCTAGGTCATATTCATGTTCGAGATCCATGCTCTAGAGACCGACAATGTCGTGACTCGTTCCTAAGTGTTTTACTTAGGTTGCCATATACTTAATGAAATACCCCAAACCTAAGTATGCTAAGTAAACATCAATTTATGATGTAGTAAGGCCAAAATATGCCTTAGAAAGACTTGGGTGAGTACCCAAATAAACCAAGGAAAACACAAGAAAATGCCTTAAGGGCAATTAGGGCAAAAACATGCTCTAAGCTTGGAGAGACTTGGGTGAGTACCCAAATATCATGCTAAGACCTTAGTAATATCCTAATGGTCATTTTAAATCAATTACCAAAGAAAACCAAGCTTGAAAACAAGTTAAAACACAAAATGTGCTTTAAGAAGTCTTAAAGCACATTTTTGAAAAATTGTCTTGTAAATGGGTTTTGAGTGGCTAAATGTCCATCATTACTCTTTAATTAACATGTTTACTGCTTAGTATCACATTAGGAAGTCTAAATCAATGGGAAATAAAAAATTTCACAATTATGTGCACTAGTTTATGAATAGTAATCAAATAGTGCCTAGTTTAGTCTTTAATCAACTAAGTCTAATAAGTTGGTTAACAAAGACCATGACTAGCCTTATTTAAGATGGGGCCGGTTTTCTAAGGGATGAGTCACCATAGACTTCATCAAATAAGAAAGTAAAAGAAGAGTAAAGTAAAAGAAGTTACTATTTGCTTTTATAAAGCAAAATATCTATACTAGCCTACCTTCTCTCCTCTTCTTCATTCATTCTCTTCTTCCATGGTTTTCTTCATCTTCTTCACCCTTTCAAACCGTGAGAACCAGCTCCATTGTTACCACACCTTGCTTTGCCCACCAAATCTCCATTTTAGCTCCAAATAAAAAACTAAACACATATTATTCTTAGTTAGCTCAAGCTCTAGCTTTCTATATTTTCAAAATTTGAAAAGCTTCATTTTGGAACCATGGAAAGTCACCACTAGAGGAGGAAAAAATAGCTTGAGTTGTTCATTGTCTTCTCCATTCATTCAAGGTAAGGAAAATGTAAGAAAAACCATGTTTCCACCACTTCTTCTACATGGCCGAAAATTACTACTCATGGGGCTTTGTTTTTATGCCTTGTTCTAGCTTGTTTTATTCACGAAGGACTAGTGGAGGTCCTATTTCATTCAATGCCCAAGTCTACCTTGAGACTTCAAAGGTAATCATCAACTTTTATACCTTAGAACACATTTTTAACGTAGGTTTTCATTCCTTAAGGTTAGTGTATTGTTTAGCACTCATGTGAGTCATTGAATATTGATTAGAACATTGGCAAAGGAAATTTAATGGGTGGCCAAGATTCATTCAAGAAGAAGGTCTAAGGAGGAAGTTAAGATAAGCTTGGAAAAACAAGGTAAAATGCTTACCTAATGGTGGTTTAAGTCTTAAGGGATGGTATTTAGATAAGTACTAATGTAGCTTGAAGCTTACATTGTGTAATGGGTTATATAACCTAAGAAAAAGAACTTAAACAAGCTTGTGAACTTGTGACTAAGGAGCCAATGGGAATGAGTTAGTAAGATAAGTTTAAGATGGATTTTAAGAGCATTATAACTACTATGAGATTGATGGGTGTATTTGCAGGTTGAAAGCTTTTATATGTGGGAAATTCAGTGTTTAAGTTTAAGTCATTTAAGGGCCTAAGAGCCATGTTATTTAAGAGCCTTAGTGCTATGCAATTTAAGATTATTGCATTATATTGAGTTTGTTGTGAATGAGTTGATTTGGGTGAGAAAATATGATGATAAAGAACTTGATGTGTGTGAGATGGTTGAATGAGGAAAACAATGCATTTGGGCATGATAATATACTAGAGGAGCTATGGAGAAATTTGAGTAGAAAACAAGTGTTTAAGTGATGGTTGTGAGTTAATATGACCTAGGGTTTACTAGGAGACATTAAGAAGGAATTTGAGTGGAAATGAGCTAATTAAGGAGTTCTTGAGGTTTAGTTTGGCCTAGAGATGTCTATGAGGAATTAGAGGATTGGTGGGTATATTGAACCCACCAAAATCATGTTAAGAGGAATATTAAGACTTGAGCAAAAATCTGGATGAAAATGTGTATTATGCTTTAAGGTGATTTAGGTATGAACTTGAGAATATAACAATGAGAGATCTTGGTAGCTTGTATAAGTAGTGAAGATTCTAGTGATGGATTAATGAGGTTCTAGTCTTGATGGTAAGGAGTGGACTTGGAGATGGAAGAGAAAAGTGTAAGAGAATGTTGTAAATTGTCAAGGAAAAAGACTAGGAATGTATAAGAGTGTATGATTATGAGAATGGTGGGTAAGTTGAGTAAAAGAGATGTAGATGTCTAAGAGGGACTAGGGGATCCAATGGTGAAATTAAGGCACCAAAACCATGGTGAAGGAAGCTAGGAAACTTGTACAAAGTTTGAAGGAAAAATAAGGTATAATGACTTGTAAGGATGTAAGCATGTGCTAGATTATATATAGCTTTGAGAAGTGTGAGTAAAGCAAATGGGTTGTGCATGATGATGCTTGAGGAGTAGTTAAGATGGTTGTGAAGAAACACTTTGGTTAGTTGAAGTTTTAGACAAAGTTTACATGTTGGAAATGTAAGGAATTAAGATATAAGTGTTAAGAGTTTAGTAAGAACTTGAATAATGATCAAGGAATTTAGAGGTGAGTTGATCCATGAGTTGGGAGGATTTTAAGTGCTAAAATGGTTTTGGAACATGTGTTAATTCATGGGGAAAGATTAGAAGAAGATTGGACAAAATAACAAGTGTGAAAAGAGGTTCAAAACTGTAAAATTTGACAGTTTAAGATGTGGTCCGGGACTTAGTCCTTGGATAAAGTCCCGGACTAGCACTAAAAACAGGTCGAGAATGCACCCAGGGGTTGGTCCGGGACCTTGGGTAAGTACCAAGTCCCGGACCATAGCTAAAATGTGGCCGAGAGTAAGGACCGACATTGGTCCGGGACCTTAGGTCCGGACCATGTCACGGACCAGGGCAATTTACAAAGGAAATGTGTTTTTAAGGTGGTAAATGGAGGGGGCTTGTTGGGTAATGTGATTATAAGGTTGTTAAGAGTTGTTTGGTGGAGTTTTAAGGCCATTGGAGGTGTGAACAAGTGTGAGGTAAAATGAGAAATAAGTAACATAAGAGGTTAAGTTTAAATTACAATGACTTAGTGATCCAACATTAGGTAGTGATGATGATTAGAAAGATAAGCATATAATGACTTAAGAGGTTAAGGTAAGTAAAATTGTTTTAAGTGCTTAAGGTTAAGTTAGAAAGAATTTAAGAGGAGCTAGACGGAGATTGATATGTAATGATAATATAAGGTTGTTTAAGACATGTTTGGTGAGTAACAATGATAACTAAGTGGGTGAATAGGTATAAGGAATGAGGAGAAGTGATTCAGTTAAGATTAAGTTTATAAGAACTTAATTGGTATTTAGTTGGAAATCATTAGTGATTAAGTAAGCTAGGTTAATTAAAAGTAATTAACCACCAAATTCGATGAATGTTTTAGGACTTGGGAATTTGGACTCCGGAGGAGAGTAAGCAACCGAAACGACCAACGGTGAACGGTACAGTCTTCTTGTGACCTGCTTGCTAACGAGGTGTCCCTAAGCTTGTGTGCTATTTGTTTTTGTGTGCTCACTAAACAAGATATAGCATGCAACCGGAACATTATGTTTATTGTATTGTTGTGTGGTGTTTGAAAACTAACACAACTTACCGTGAGAACCTACTAACTAACGTTTAGTAAGGAATCGAGTGCGACTAAGGAACACTCCCTAATATTAGTTTGTTAATAACCGAAAGAGGTTAAACAAACAAGCATTGCATTGAGGGTTCTACTTACTTTAACTTGGGGGGAGTGAGGAATCATGAATGGTACCGGCACATGTGTATTGGGGGAGGTCGGTATCCTTATCAGATACCGACTTCCAAATATGACTTGTCTTCGGGCTCGTCGCCTAGAGTCGACATATAGACTCGGCCTCCTCGGACTACTTGTTCTTGGAGGGAGGCATACTAAGATGGTGTGGGGGGATCTAGCCTACATCCCCAACAATTTAAGAATGTTGTTTATTGCCGGTAAGTGTCCTGCTGCTGGCTAGGGTTAACCAAGCCCTACGAAAATAAACAACGAACTAAGGGTTAACCAGTTCTAATGAGAGAACGGTTGGCATATATGAGATAAGGTTTGAGATAAGATACAACCATTTCTATTTAAAGAACGGTTTGTATTCTAAGAATGAGATAAAGATTAAGATTGAGGTAAAGTAAGATTGGACTGAGATTAAGAGGAAACATAACTTAAGGAGTTAAATAATTGACTCACTAATTAAGGGAACGCATTTAAGTCGTTCATTGTGTTTGAACTTTGATTGTTCATAATTGGTTTTGTTTTATTGCACTTTCTATTATGTTGTGCATCTAATCAACCTCCATGCTATCGACAATTAGTCGTCGTAGCCACGTTAGCTTGGGGGCCATGAGGGGATCGTACCAGCATTCTTGCTGACCCCCTTTGGGGGCTGTTTTTACTACACAGGTGAACGTCAGAAGGCGGCCGTCACGAGAGTAAGATGGGGTACAAGCGTCATGGGTTAAGTGTGGTCTACGAGTTGTGCATGTGCACTCGTGTCGAAATCTGAGTTAGTAAGATGTATAGGATGTGAGGGGATTGTAAGAAGGATATGTATTTGGTTAAGATTTGTATGTACTAATGCTCGGTATATTCTGTAGTCAGACCGTGGCAAGGTCCTGGAATGTATTTGAATCCGCTGTAGAGTTTATATATATGGTGATAAGTTTGTGATAACCACAATTGGATCGAGATGGGGTGTTACAAAAGTGGTATCAGAGCGTAGTTACGCTCTGAAGACAGGAATTGCCGAACTTAGGAGAATACTAAGGTTGAGTTTAAGTTATTGGTTAAGGGTTGAGTGATAGAGTGAGAGGTGCGTTAGTTAGGACTCCCTGGTGCTTACCGGATATCCATAGTACCTAAACCCGTCCTCCACATCCCTTGCCTGAATCATGGGGAACAAATGCCAGAGAGAAGAAAGCCTTCTCTTACTCGGGGAACCCCGATCTGGCAGTTAGTTAACAGTAAGCAATACAAGAAACATCTTGTTGAGCGACAGTTTATGAGGACTTGAAGATTTTAATGGAGCGCAACAGTGAAGCAGGCGCTACCAATAGAATTTACCAATAAAAGGACGGTAATTACCGGCAACATGGGTCGACATGCTACACAGTCGAAATAACCCGCAATACCAATGATAAGGAAAGCACTACGAGTGCAATGGATAAGGAAATGATAAGAGACATGAGTACCAGACAGTGGTCCGAATGAGCATAGCAATGGGATAATACAAAGCTTAAGGGATAAGATTACTGGAAAGTCCAGTTAAGAACGGGAACTCCAAACCCCATACAATGAGGAAGGTTACAAACCTGGCTGAGATATAACAGACGACAGTAAAAACTCGTACGACTGTATACCAGAATAGGACTACGATGTAGTGCCTAAAGGAGGATCATTACTTAGTAACCACGACAAAATACATGAAGACGGGAGCGAGGATTAAGACGTAAGAAAATAATAAGGGGTTCCCTCAGAAAGAGGAACATCCTGATAAATGACAGTACTGTCGAAATAACCAGGAAACTGTCGGATGGCTACTTATCCAACATAAGAGAACATCGAAGGAGTCCCGAGGACTACCAATTATTATGTATGAGCCGTCAAATATTGACACTGAGGCAATTAGATTTATGAGTTAAACCAATATAAGTAAGGAAATAAGATGGTAGACGAACTGTGCATTGATGTCAGTAGTCTAGACCTGGTTAGGCAAGATTTCACAGGAAGCACACTACCATATCCTTAAGGAACTAGAAGTGCATTCCTAGTGGAACAAATATGAGAAAGAAGAAAAAAGGCTCTATGGAAAGAGACCTCAGTCCCTAAGAGACCGAATCAGTACAGGATACAGAAAGAACTAGAGCATACAATACCCAAGAACACAATAAATAAATTTCCCTTGATTAAGTTCAAGAAGAACAATAAATGTTATCATGGAATGATGAAGAGGAGATCGACAACAGAATACTTCATAATTAGCAATAGCTAAACGTGTGACGAACACTTTGAGTTTACTAAAACGAGACGTGGGACGACTGCACCCCACAGGGGCTTGCAGGCCTAACACGCTCATTTATGAGTTAGTTGGGTAAGTAGTAATGTACCAGTAAGGTACCCCATGCATGTAGATGAGTGGTGTAAGGAACACGGGAAGTAGTCGACTCCGTACCACGGACAACGACACAAGATCTGACAAGAGCAGCTACTACCGCAAACAGTCGAAGAGAAGAGTTCAGTTGAACCAACAACACAAAGGAATCAGAGAACAAATAATTAAGGACTACGAAGTGCGAAGATCACGGATAGTTAAGCACAGACATTGGACATGTCTTAAAGTGTTAAGGATTAGATTGTAAAGCGCAATAAGCACTAAATAGTAGTTTCAGATTAAGGGTCATCCTCAAACCAAAGGTCAGTTCGAGAGAACAATTTAGACATTCGAGAAAACACTAAGAGTATGAATATAAGATCTTCAAGGAGAATGGATAGACGAGTTACAACTCATTAAGGCCGTGTATATAAAAAGATAACACGTGTCCACTGAGAGACCAATATTCCTAAACTGTAAGGAGGCAGAAGGATATACAATACTATGAACGATTAGAAAATCAATTAAGCCTAAGATTATCAGAGTCGCGCAGCTGAAGCTAGCAGACCACTACCTTTGAGATTAGACCAAACTAAGTTAAGAAAAGGGTATAAGTACCGTTAAGAATCCTCGATACAGAGACTAAGCCATTAACATAGTTATGACCCTCTGATCCAATGATAAGTGAGATAGATGACATGGAAGCTAGAATGCTTGGTAAGAATTAGACATCTTGAACTTATGTTCAAGGATGATATAATGTTGATTACGTGGGCGTAATCCATTTTAAGGGAGGTAGAGCGAAACCGGTTAGCGTATGTTTGTGTACTGAGTACATAAACTACGGTGTGCATAACACAAAAGAATATGAGAATTTGTTTTACATAAACATCTTGAGATAAATTATGGTTATTGCGCACAGAAGATGTGAATACCATACATATTAAGTACCTATCTTGTTAACTCAGGTGTGAGTACAAGTTAAGAGAATTAAGGAAGAGGATTAAGGAGACTTAAGAAATAAGGATTACATGAGGTATGAGTCGATATGAGACTATGTGTGAGATAAGAATAAGATAACACTATGGGATACTGTTCGATATGAATATAAGGAAGAAGATAGTAATGCTATGAGATATAAGATGGTGAGAATTGGTATGAGATGGTTATAGAACTTAGTAGGAATTTAAGTCTTGAGGTAATTACTAAGAGATGAATCGGGAATGATTGAGGGACTGAGTCCACACCTTGGAGATGTAATGATTATGATTAGAAGACTAAAAAGATAGAAAATTGGACATGAGTGAATTATTTGATGTTTGAAAATGACATGGGAGGTGGAACTTGATTTTTTAGGGATCAAGGGAAACCGAACACAAATTGGGGTGGAAGGATAGATCTATACTGATGCTGATCACATCAGGGTTGGATGATTCCTGAAACTCCCTACCAGTGGTCACAATTAAATCACGCTAAGGATAGAGGCATTAGGACAAAATGAAATTGGAGTTGATTGTATTTTT
The DNA here is from genome assembly GCA_023374045.1 of Limonium bicolor. NCBI lineage: Eukaryota > Viridiplantae > Streptophyta > Magnoliopsida > Caryophyllales > Plumbaginaceae > Limonium > Limonium bicolor. Next base: position 66,467 of record JAIOTZ010000031.1, on the reverse strand, counting down.
AATTAGAGGAATTATTCCTCACATGACCTCGTAAAAAGGATTAACTTTTTACTGAGTCTCGCACATGAAGTCGAGGATGCACGAGCCTTTGTCTTCGGACCGGTGACATGGGGAGAGCAGAGTGTTTTGTATTCTGGCCCATGGTGACGAGGACGAACGAGCCATTGTCTATGGACCGGTGACATGGGAGAATACGTTGGAAATTATGTGAATGTTTTAATCATCAAAAGGAACAAAGGGAATTTTGAGTGCTATACATGCTTAAGCGTGTGTTGTGATATTTAAGTATAAGCATATGGTGGATCTAATGATTCAATGAGTTTAAGTATACATAGGTATGATCTATCTGATCTATGGAATGAGGTAAGACATGTATTCTAATAAGATAAGATGCATGGGAACTTTGGGGACAAAGTTCTTTTAAGGGGGGTAGATTGAAATACCCCAAACCTAAGTATGCTAAGTAAACATCAATTTATGATGTAGTAAGGCTAAAATATTCCTTATAAAGATTGGTAGACAATTTATACCAAGGAAAACACACACTACTACAGATTTTGTTTTTAAGAACTGTATAAAAGAAAACTGTTACAAAATTATAGTAGTCTTTGATGTATTTGTGCAAATTGGGTTACTAAAACATTAGATACTACAACTGTTATAATATTTGTTCTCTATACATAGCTTTATACAACTGTTCTACGGTTTTAAAAAATCTGGGCCGGAGGTTCTAAATTTTGTAAACCCAAATGACATAAATCCCCATATCATTCTGAAATATACCTTATGTGTCCCTAACTTTGGCAAAAATATACTGGCGCCGATTCTCCCGCTTGTAAACCCCTAAATCCCTAAATCCCTAAATTCTTCTTATCAATTTTCTCTTTCTCCCGATGTTGTCTTCCCCGGCCTTGCCTTCCTCCTCCTTCACACTCAACCTCGCCCGCCAGAAATAAGCACAGAATGCCTCAATCTCATCTATCATTCTCCCTTCACTGGTGGCCTCCTTCCATAGAGCACGACAACTTCAAATCCTCCAGTCTGATGACGGACGACTCCCACAAATGAGCACAGAAGCATTACCACTGTCGAATCTTCACTATTAAGGTACCTAAGTGCATAATACTGGTCGGCTTCTTTCTCTACCTATGTGATAGTTTAAACTAGTGGTATTTGAGGATGTTATACCGTGTTGAACTACCTGGCGGTAATTTTTTGAATCGGCGTCCAAACATATGAGCGGCTTCCACCAGGCATCTGGGTTCTAAAATTTGGTTTGTTATTGTTTTTGTTGATTTTGTTTGGCAAAGAAGAACTGATGGTGAGACAAGTGGGTGAAGGGATGAATTTAGGGTTGAAACAAAATCACGGATTTTGATTGACTTGCCGCAGTAGGTCTCTGTATCTGCTGATAGTGAAAAAGAACCGAATGATATTAAGCACTAATCTTTGGTTGGCTTTCTTGTGGTTTGCTTCTGCATATATGATAGTTACTAGTTATCTTTGGAGTCAAATTTTCTGCTTAAACCTTATCTGAGCTTATACTGCTGCTATGTAAACATTTTTGATATATGGTTGTGATTTGATATGAGCTGTGTTTATACGACAGCATATGTGCATAATATAAACCTGATTTTGGTCAGTTTGGTAAGATCTATGAAAACTTTGTTTGTTATTGTCGTGGGTTGGCGAGTATGGTGCAGAGCAAGCGTCAACTGCTTCTATATTTACTTCTGAAATCATTGGGTACCTAACAGCATTTCTAACTAAGTAAGGTTAACGTACTGTACAGATGGGGAAAGGAAATAAACTGAAAAATATATGAGCAGTTGCAAGCTTTAATTTTTGTATTCGCTGAAACAGATGGGGAAAGGAAATAAACTGAAAAATTTGTACAATACGTATAACTATCTTTGATAGATTAAATAGTTATACTATCTCCGAAAACCAAAAACTAGGCTACTAGCCATAAACAAACCAAGTATTGGTCTGACTTCTAATGAGATTTTACAATTTGTATAATATTTAAGGAACTCTTTGATTGAGGCCTTGCCTAGCCTCTCTGGTTAATTATGATATTTTCAAGTTATACTTATTAAGAAATTGTGTTTTTCATGTTGACATATTTCACTGTCACATCATCAACTCACTAAGCTATATTTTCTCAGAGCAAGTACTCCCTCTCCTTGTGCAGTATTTGCTGTTGAGTTCATCGGGTTAGTGAATTTTTAATCTTTTTCTTACTCAGTTAACTCGTGTTTCTTGTTTCTAATTAGGATGCATGTTTTTTTAGATTTCTTGAAATTTGTGAAAATACTGCGCTCATGATTCTGCAACTAGTATGACTGATCACGGAAAACGTTTGTATATGCTGGGTGCAAGTAGTCTCATTGGTTTAGCCTTGATCATATAAATAAGAAGCTTACTATTAATTAACTTAGCTAATTTAGGACATTAGTGTGGTTGTGGTTACAGAAGCCTAGATACTATCGATTTTGTTTTTTTTTTATATTCTTTAATCGATCTAGTAGTTTACAATAGAATGAGTGTATATCGCCCGCTTTAACTAGATTAACGTGCCTCGTTTACAAAATTAACACACTTGATCAACATGTGCTTCAGCTTCTTCATTAATTCACACACCACTAGATATTTGTTTTTCATATTCTTTAATCAATCTAGTAGTTTACAATATTATGAAAAAAGTTTGGTATGCGCTGGAATCAAGTAGTCTCATTGGTTTAGCCTTGATCATAAAAATAAGAAGCTTACTATTAATTAACTTAGCTAATTTAGAACATTAGTGTGGTTATGGTTATAGAAGCCTAGATACTATCGCATTTTTTTTTACAATAGAATGAGTGTATATCACCCGCTTTAACTAGATTAACGTGCCTCATTTAAAAAATTAACACACTTGACCGACATGTGCTCAGCTTCTTTATTGATTCACACACCACCAGACTTTTGTTTTTCAAATACTTTAATCGATAGTAGTTTACAATATAATGAGTGTTTTTCATGTTCTTTAATCGATCTAGTTCTTTACAATAAAATAAGTGTTTATCATCAACTTTAACTACATTAACACGTGGATAAGTTTATCCTGCTTTATATAGCATAATAGATCCTGTTGGAACCCAAGGTTTTGCTGATTATGGCAACAGAGTAAGTCTGGTGACAGAAGAATATCACTGATAATAGCATCAGAGCAAGTGTGGGCGATGAACGAGTCTGACTGCGGAAGGAGTCGTTCTGCGACACAAGATTCTCATGGAAAGTTCTAGAAGCTTAAAGGCGACCTTCTAATGTTTGAACGTGGAGAAAAACATGGAAAAAAACGGTCACACACGTTCACATATGAGCAGGCCCGAAAATCAAGGCGGTCAAGGGTATAGAGCGCCAGAACGAGTCCCTCTACAGAGTAGTTGCGACAATTTTGGAGTATGCTTGACCAAGAGGACGTGGAGCACCATCCTGAACGTTGTGGCTACTAAATAGGAGCAGTTACTTCGGGTATTATCACTATATAAGCAGGGAGAAGTCATTTGCAATACTTGGAGCTTTCACTTCCACATTTCGAGAGAGAGAGAGAGTCATATTGAGAGAGAAAGCATTTTCGAGAGATTCTAGTGAGACTTAGTCAATCAGCTTAGGTATTTATTACCTATAGAGCACACTAAACACTCCCCTTTACTCCTTGTTACGCATTGATCAAAGCCGAGAGTAGAGCGAGTGTTGGATGAGACAGAGTACCTCTGTCGAATCCCAAGATAGGAAGCTAGGTTGTAATTCACATTGAATTTCAATATAAGCAGAATCCTATCTTGTTAAATTATATACAAACGCTTCCGCATTATCTCCTTGGCAAATACTTGTCTCCAAGTAGGGTTGGTCTGAGACTAACACCTCAGACCTACTCGGTCAGCACCCCGATCCCATCAAGTGGTATCAGAGCCTGCGTTGGCTGACAAATCTCTCAAGATGGTCGAAATCTCCTACTCAGAAAAGGCTGAGTCAAGCACCACCAGTTTGGTGTGCTTGATGGCTCCCAATGGTGAGAAAACCGCTCATGATCAGGTAAGTGAGACTCCCTCTGCGATGAAAATTTGCAGATATTGTGGTTATGATGGTCATACGAACTCTTCCGGTAATAAACTATGTTGTGATTTGTCATTTAATATATCTCGTGTGTCTGCAATCATTAAAGCTCGTAATTTGTGCTATAATAGTTCTTCATCATCGTGTAAGAGGGGACCCAAGTACATCTGGGTTCCCAAAACTAACTAGTAGCTTTTTGCAGACAGAGTGGCTCGGAACAATGACTCTTGGTTTTTGGATAGTGGTTGTTCAAGATATATGACAGGAAACCAAGTTGAGTTTACGACTCACTCTGACCATCAAGGGGGAAAGGTTACTTTTAGAGACAGCATGCACATAAAAATCATAAGAATTGGCTCCATTGGTAACCCCTCTTAATTTAAAGTTCACAATGTTTACTTAATTGGTATTTTAGGACATAGTCTCTCTAGTGTCTCTCAAATTTGTGATTTCTCCAATCTTATGTTATTATCTACGGACAATATGGTTTATGACTCTAACAATGGTGATCTTAAGGCTATATGGCAGTGTGATGATAGGTATTTTCGCTATATATAGGAGAATCATGTGCAGAAAGCAAGCAGACTCCATCTGTGAATCATGTGCCGAAGCAGGCAGACTCTCTCTGCAAATCTTGTGTAGAAAGCAAGCAGACTCGCTCCAGCTTCAATTACTTTGAAGACTACGGTATTTCTGATCAAAATGTTACCATTATGTATGATAATACCAGCTAAGGTCGTCAAGTTCTCTAAATTCCATGCTCGCACTAAATTTATATACTTGAGTTCTCATTTGTTACGAGATCATGTGGAGATGAACTTAATCTAATTAAACTAAGTTTCTACAGACCCTAGCTTGATGATATCATCACCAAGGCATCACACATGGTTGCATTTGAGATTTTTTCGTACACACCAAGGCATGACTCGTTCTAACTGAGGGTGGTTGTATCTCCTCTCCCTCTTGGAGATAGAGTCTGGGTACTCAGGTATAGTCTCTCTGGCACCATACTCTCCTTGGTTAAGTAGTTCAACTAAACTTTGTCTACAAATGTTTTTTGAAAACCCGCCAAGTTTTTCTTTACCAATTCGACCAAAGCACCCACATCAACCATCCCACAACCACAAAGCTTATATTCTCCTAACCCTAAAACCACTCCTACTCACTCTCCCACTCAAAGCCGAAAACCTTCCAAACACGACACTATTGTTGTCCCAACTCCCGAAACCATCACTAAGTCTCCCATGGCCGTCTCACCATACAAAAATCCCATCCACTTTGGGTCCATCATTACTAATTCCCAACTCACCCTACAGCCCTAGTCGATTACCCAACCTACCTTGCCCAAGCTCCACTACTATCTCAGCCGAAGCCCTTGGCACTCCTACCAAACCCACTACCACTACCACTGAAGCAAAACCGACTACCTCTTACTACCTAAATCAATCACAACCCCTTCCCTTCATTCGACCAAGAAATACTGCTAGAGTCAATCTGCAGACATAATCGGTCTGGCAAAAATACCCACGTAGTTGAAGTGAATTTCCAAAAAAAAGGAAAGAAAAGAAAAAGAAAGAAAGACAGAAATCCCATGAGAAGGCTAAAACAAAGCAAATTACGATCGTCTCTTCATCTTATATTCAATTTGAAGAAGACGTACTCTTGCTCCAGCCACCACTTCCAAGAGTGGAACTTGCGTGACTCGGGTTTGCGCTTCATAGCAACGCTAGCTTGCACATATGGGTATGAATTCTTTGACTAATATGCTTCACTACAACGGTTAGCCACATCTAGCACTCTCTTGAGATTCAAAATGAATGGGTCAATACCAAGATGCAGACCAAGTCCCTCACCCCCTTTCCTAGCCTACACCCCTAACCATACTTTCAACCTATCTCAAACTTTGTTTATCTTGGCGGTGCTTTTATCAAACTTAGGTAGACTCAGTCGGTTGGCTATTTAGCCATGTGATTGCTTCTGGATGTCAGGCATACTCACCCTGTTTTACCTGATGATGTCAAAAAGGGGGAAAGCGGTGAATCCCACTCTCACTAAGACGAATTAATGTTTTTGGTGGTAGGAAGACTTGAATTGCACTTATGGATTTTGCCCTGCTTGATGGTTAAGCAGACTGCTTCTGTTTAAGCTTAGTTTAATTCTATTATGCTCTTTTCTTATTGGTCTTGTCTTAAATGACGTGCTCAAATTTAAGGGGAATATTGGACTAAGGGGGAATCAGTCGATGAGATTGGTTCTTCCAAGTTTGTTTGCTTGTGTGTCTTTTTTGCAGGTTAACTCGCACTACGAGATTCACTCAAGTGGTTTTTGGCATCATCAGCAAAAATGGGGAAAATGTATGAAGATATTAGAGTTTTGATGAAGATTACCAAAGCCTAGCCGCCAGCAAGAGTCGGTCTGAGAATTGAAGCAACAAAAAGAGACTAAGTAAAAGACAGTATGAGTTTAGCGAACAGCAACTCCCACTGCAGAACAAGTCATATAGAGCCTGCCCACAGACAAAGAGGGACAAACGTAGTTTGGTTGTCAACCGGCTCGATCTGTCAAGCGGTTCACATTCATCTCATCTTATAAATGATGCTCAACTTAAGGGGGAACTTTATCTCATCTTGACTGATTCGGTTCCCTTTGCCATCATCAGCAAAAAGGGGGAATTTGTTGGAACCCAAGGTTTTGCTGATTATGGCAACAGAGTAAGTCTGGTGACAGAAGAAAAATCACTGATAATAGCATCAGAGCAAGTGTGGGCGATGAACGAGTCTGACTGCGGAAGGAGTCGTTCTATGACACAAGATTCTCATGGAAAGTTCTAGAAGCTTAAAGGCGACCTTCTAATGTTAGAACGTGGAGAAAAACATGGAAAAAACGGTCACACACGTTCACATATGAGCAGGCCCGAAAATCAAGGCGGTCAAGGGTATAGAGCGCCAGAACGAGTCCCTCTACAGAGTAGTTGCGACAATTTGGAGTATGCTTGACCAAGAGGACGTGGAGCACCATCCTGAACGTTGTGGCTACTAAATAGGAGCAGTTACTTCGGGTATTATCACTATATAAGCAGGGAGAAGTCATTTGTAATACTTGGAGCTTTCACTTCCACATTTCGAGAGAGAGAGAGAGAGTCATATTGAGAGAGAAAGCATTTTCGAGAGATTCTAGTGAGACTTAGTCAATCAGCTTAGGTATTTATTACCTATAGAGCACACTAAACACTCCCCTTTACTCCTTGTTACGCATTGATCAAAGCCGAGAGTAGAGCGAGTGTTGGATGAGACAGAGTACCTCTGTCGAATCCCAAGATAGGAAGCTAGGTTGTAATTCACATTGAATTTCAATATAAGCAGAATCCTATCTTGTTAAATTATATACAAACGCTTCCGCATTATCTCCTTGGCAAATACTTGTCTCCAAGTAGGGTTGGTCTGAGACTAACACCTCAGACCTACTCGGTCAGCACCCCGATCCCATCAGATCCTTATTACTCGATCATTGATACATATAGCTCAAAAACCATGGATCGGAGATGGATGACTACAAATCCCAAATCACCAGAAAAAAAGCAGGGGTGAAGAAGTTCATTGAATTCGCACTTCAACATGCTGAAGGAGACAATAAAATTTTTTGTCCATGTTTGGAGTGCTGTTTTAGTAGCATATTAAGTGTTGTCATAGTTAGTGACCATTTGCTTATGTATGGCATCGATAGTAGCTATACCCGATGGACATACCATGGTGAGAATGAAGTAGTTAGAGGAATTGCAACTAATAGTCAACAATTTGAGGAATTTATGGAGTTTGAGAGGTTTGAAGAACCTGAGGGTGATACGTTGAGAGAAATGACCCGAAACCTTGAGGAAGAAGCTCGAGATTGCCCAGAAATGTTTGCTAAATTGATCAGTGCCTCAGAGCAACCTCTATACTGTGGCTGTACAAAATTCACCAAGTTGTCCTCCACTTTAAAGTAATATAACTTAATGGCAAGCAATGGGTGGAGTGATAAGAGCTTCACCGACTTGTTGTCTGTTATCAAGGGCTTGCTACCTGATGACAATGTACTCTCAAAGCGCACCTATGACGCGAAGAAGGTCCTATATTCCATAGGCATGACACATGAGAAGATACATGCTTGCCCTAATGATTGCATTTTGTACAGAAAACAATATGCTTCATTGAAAGTATGTTGTAATCCTAAATGCAATCTGCTTAGGTATAAAAGAGATTCCATCCCTTCAAAGGTTGTTTGGTATTTTCCAATTATACCAAGATTTAGGCGCTTGTTTGGCAATCCTAATGATGCTGCAAACTTGACATGGCATAATGACAAGCGTGTTTCTGATGGGTTACTTAGACACGCGGCAGATTCTCCACAATGGGCAGAGATTGATGAGAAGTTCCCTAGCTTTGGTTCTGAACCAAGAAACCTACGTCTTGCTCTCTCCTCGGATGGAATGAACCCTCATCAATCAGGAAGCCATAGTACTTGGCCTGTTCTTTTGGCGGTCTACAATCTTCCACCTGAACTATGCATGAAACGCAAGTATATCATGTTGTCTCTTTTGATTTCTGGTCCAAAGCAGCCTGGTAATGATATTGATGTTTATCTGGAACCTCTTATTGATGATTTGAAGATGTTGTGGGATAGTGGAGTTGAAGTGTATGATTCATATCGTAAAGAATCTTTTATAATGTTGTTCTGTACAATAAATGATTTTCCAGCATATGGTAACTTGTCTGGTTATTGTGTACATGGACACCGTGCATGTCCTATCTGTATGGACGATACATCTTTTTGTCAACTGAAGCATGGGAAGAAGACTGTTTATATGGGACACCGAAGATTTTTGCCCAAGACTCATCATTTTCGTCAAAAGAGAAAAGCTTTTAACGGGTTTGTAGAACAAGGCATAGTTCCAAGACCATTGTCCGGCCAACAAATTTTTGATAAGGTTCAGTATCTTAACGTCCAGTTTGGAAAACTAGATAAGACGTCTCTGCCCAAAGGCGGGTTCAAGAAAATGTCCATTTTCTTCAAACTTCCTTATTGGAAGGACTTGTTTGTTAGACACTGTCTAGATGCCATGCACATGGAAAAAAAATGTATTTGACAGTCTACATGGTACATTGCTAAACATTCCGTGGAAGACTAAAGATGGCATTAATGCTAGACTAGACTATGTTGAGATGGGCATTCGAGATAAACTTCAGCCACAAACTAAGGAAAATGGGGGTGTATTCTTAATACTCTTTCTAAATCAGAGAAAATTGAATTATGCCAGTTTCTTAATGGGCTGAAGGTTCCTGAGGGGTTCTCATCTAACATTAGCAGCCTTGTATCAATGTCAGATTTGAGACTGTTGGGGCTGAAATCACATGATTGTCATGTATTGCTCCACTATTTTTTGCCAGCGGCTATCAGAAACATTCTCCCCAAACCTGTTAGATACGCGATCACTAGACTTTGCTTATTCTTCCGCAAAGTGTGTGCAAAAGTAATAGATCGTGAACAATTGGATATATTACACAATGAATTAGTCATTACCTTGTGTGAACTAGAGATGTATTTTTCACCTTCCTTTTTTGACATAATGGTTCATTTGACTGTTCACTTGGTTAGAGAAGTGAAAATGTGTGGACTATTTTATCTTAGGTGGATGTATCCTTTTGAAGGGTGCATGAAATTCTTGAAAGGGTATGTGAAAAATAAGCATAGACCTGAGGGTTGCATTGCTGAGAGTTATTTGGTGGAGGAGGCTATTGATTTTGCTTCTATACTTATCTGATGCTGAAGCCATTGGAATCCCCAAGTCTCGACATAGTGGAAAGATTGATGGGTTGGGTGTTATGGGTAATGAACTGTTGTGAATACCTCGTGGCCTTTTAGATCAGGCACACTTGTATGTCTTGCTTAATACTCCTTCCGTTGCACCTTATGTTGATGAGCATATAGAGGAGTTGACTTTCTTGTATCCTAGCAAGAGCCAAAATCAGAAATGGTTAATAGATATACATAATCGGACTTTTGCCAATTGGTTACAAAACCATGTTACTGTACAACTTGCTCACTCACCTGAAACCATTTCAGAAGAATTGAAATGGTTGTCCTAAGGTCCTAATTCAGGGGTTTTGTCATTTAACAGCTTTCTTATCAACGGTTACACATTTTACACAAAGACACAAGATGATAAAAGCACTCTGCAAAATAGTGGAGTCACTTTGGTGGCTGAAGCGTTGCATATGGCAAGCTCAAAAGATAAAAATCCTATTTATGCTCCCATGCATTACTATGGCGTCATATCTAACATTTGGGAGTTGGATTATACAAAATTTCGGAAACCTTTATTCCAGTGAAGTGGGTTGATAATAATAGTGGTGTGCGAGTGAAGAACTTTGGTCAAGTATTGGTTGATCTAAGAAAGGAAGGACTAAAAAAAGAGATACTTCTAATGGCTCACAAGCGAAAACAAGTCTTTTATGCCACAGATAATTGATAAGAGATGGTTGGTGTTTCCTACAAAGTGTAGATCAGATGATTTTTTTTTGAGGAAGACAGTCTCTTACCCATGACATGTCCTCCAATCCCAAATGAAGATGAAAACCTACAAAATGAAGATGATATTTGTATCCGAGATATCATTGTGATGGAGAATGGGTTAATCTAGATAATACAAGTCGTAAATCTAAAAAACAACGAACACAACAATGAGTATGTGTTTAGTTCATAGCAACGTGCTATAGTATGTACAATTATGATTTTATTTATGTACTTGTTATCTATTAATCATCTACTTTTTATCATTTTTTATTTACAGCCATGGCACCTACGAAAAGAAAAGAAATATCAAGCACAAGTGAAGTTCAAACAAGGGGTCCTACCATATGTAAGAAGGTCATTAGAAAGAGGCACAACCAACAACGATTTGTACTTCAGTGGAGTATCAAGGACTGCCTTGTGGGGAAAATCGACCCAAGCTTTGTAGCTTTATTGGTGTTTGTGCTCGTAGACGAATTCCCATCACTTATGACACATGGAGTGATGTTCCAAAGGAACTAAAAGACCTAATTTGGGATGAAATTCTGGTAATCAAATATTTTACAATCCTTTTTAGAAGTTATGATCTATATCGTATAATATATGCCAATGCATTCTCTTCTATGTAGACGGCATTTGATGTTCCACAAGATAAAAGAAGTGGTTGTTGCAACGTTGGTGAGCGTTGGAAGGGATTCAAGTCCGTTTGAGAAGACTGTTTGCATTTAATAAAGATGGAAGCATGTGTAAGACGCCGCCTCCACTTTATGATTTTATTAAGGCATCAGATTGGAGTATTTTCATAACAAAGTTATCAAGCAAAGAATTTCAGGTAATGAAATGTAGTGTTCATTTGATGCTTTGTCTTTCGCTGATGTTGAATCTCTTTAGCTGATGTTGAATCCCTTTAACTTCTACAAGGTTATCTAAATACTATTTTGTTTTTCTAACGCCTTTGTCTTTGTTATTTTGCTGTAATTTTGTTTACTAAGGAAAAAAGTGAATCATATCGCAATAGAGCACAAGGAAATACTTGTCGTCCCAAGTGCTCTCGAAAAGGATACATTGGCATTGAGGAGGAATTGGTACAATTAATTTCATTTTGTTTTGTAATTGACTTCTTCAATTAGTTCAGCATTATTTCGTGAGGTTATTATTCTTCAATTGTAGCTAAAAGAGAACAATATGGATCCCAAAACGTCAAAAATAGAAAGAGGTATATTGTGGAAAAAGGCTAGAGTGGATAAAAGTGGTGTCATGGAGGAAGACGCTCAAGAAGTGGCAGACAGGATAGTAAGTGTCTCTTTTCTACAGGATTTGTCTTAGTTTCAGTTATTGCTAAAGACTTAATCTGATATATAGGTTGTTTATTTGTCATAGGATGAATTAAAGTTTCAAGTTTCTGAGGGTTTAGTGACCGAGGTAGGAGGTGACGATGTACTGTCCATGGCTTTAGGAAAAAAAGATCACCCGGGTCATCCTATAGCAACAGGGCCTGGGGTAACAAAAATAACATATCTTTCGCCCATCTCTCAATCTGATACAGAAATTGCATATCTAAAGAAGATTGTCAATGAATTAGTCACCAAGTTTTATGCTCTTCAATCCTCTAAGGATTGTACAAAAGAAAAACCAGAAAAGAAGGTTGAGGTAATAAATCAAAGTGCCAAAGCCACCTGCTCGGTCGCTGTCTTCTCCAATCTTCCACCGGTAACTAAAATTGTTCAATTTTCCTTTTTAGTCATTCTTTATTCTTGAGTATCATGGTTGATGTTTTTCAATTTTTTGCAAATATTGTAGGGATCCACAGATGTAAGTTGAGGCTAGACAATCCTATGCGTGTTGTAGCTCGTGGAGCAGTGATCACACCTAACATAGGTGAACAAGAAATGCTGCATAATGTGCCTTTAGATCCTTCATGCAAGAAGGTGCATATTTTAACCATTGTGCAGGGTATGGAATCTGTTAATGTTCCTGTACCAAATGAGGTAGCAGATGTGTTTGAACTGAAGGATGCCCGTGGAAACATATTGGCTTGGCCCATGGAGCTCATTGATTTGGAACTTGAGGTACTTTGAATCTTCTTAAAATTCTCTTTGTATTCCTTTTATTGTTTTGATTATTATATAGATTAAAAACTTACTTATAATATTAGTTAAGGTACCTCCACCTGCTAGATCTAAGTCACCAAGTTTTAACAAAAAGGGGCCTACTACTGTTGTAGAGCATGATAAACAGTTTGACAGCATGCCTACAAAAGCGTCTCTTGTTGTAGCTAGTGCTAATGTGGTTTGTTCTGAACAAGATGCCACTACAGAGAACATTCTTGCAAGAAAACGAATGATCTGTCTGAAGATGTTGAACTTTTATGCCATGGAAGAAATGCAAGCTAGTGATATAATCATCATTGAGTTGTCAGAAGACGTTACAGGTTATCCAATCTCTATTCCGATAACTTCTAATGAGATCAAAAAGTGGTATGACCAGCAACACGTGGAACTCTGTCACATGTCCGTATTCATCAAGTAAGAGTTATACATTAAGATGAATTCTTCGACTTTTGTGGTTTATGTATCATTCTCTTTGTTGCTTGACTTAGTATTTGTACTTATTTTCCTAATGAATTAGGATTCTATTTGAGAAGACTAAAAAGGTGGGCAGTGAAAACCTTTTTCAATTTGTATGCCCTCATTACATGTCCTCTGGTAATGGACATGATGATCAAGAGAGAAAGCGACACTTGGCAACCTCCTTCCAAAGAGGAAAAGATGAGTCAATATTTTTGGTTCCATACAACATAAGGTAAGTCATAATGTTATATGTTGTTTTATTCACATTTTAGACATCACTAATCATATCTATCACTCTTTATATGTAGTCAACATTGGATTCGTGTGTCATTGATCCTAAGACACACACATGCTATTGGCTTGATCCATTAAGAGGTTCCATACGTGCTGATGTGATGGAGATTGTAGACGTGTAAGTGTGGTATACATTTTGGCAATTAATTTAGTAAAAATGTGCGTTCAAAATCAAAATTACATTGTATATCTTGTAGGGGACTGAAAATATTCAAAACAAAACATGGTGGTGATAAACAGCAACGCAAACATGTGAAGTGGAGTATAATCAAGGTATCTAATTTAGATTTGCAGCACCTTTGTTGTTCTAATTAATGTGAAGGAGATTTATCTTTCTAGTTTAAATTGCTCTGATGTGAAAGTAATGAAAGAGGAGTAACCCAAACGTGGGTTTAAATTATTCTTTAATGTCAGCTGCCTATCGCCCTTCTTGTTCTTCTTCCTTATTTTCGATTAAATTTCCCCTTGCTTTGATGCAATTACGAGAGGCTCAAACTTTGGCCTTATTTTTGGTAATTCTTTGAACAGAATGTTCTGGCCATTCACATAATTTAACCCAATATAAAGGGACTATTATATTATTCACTCTTTGTGTGTTAATAGCCTCAAAGCTATAACCTATGCTGCTTCTGATATTGGCATTTTAGTGCTGGGTTGACAGGAAGTCTTTAATGTGGATTACAATGGCTTTTAAAATTTAGGCAGATGTGCACGCTGCCCAGGTGTTTATATGTGTGTTATCTTGCAATCCTTTATCATGTTTCCTCTTCTTTTCATTTCAGGCAAACTGATCTGTTTCTGTGTTCACCTAAAACATAATAACATACTTCCACATAAAAACAGACACAAAATTTTGTGTAGTTGTGCCGTTTATCCACTTGGGTTTCTTTCTTTATGTGGAAACAGATTGCTTGGCAGCCCTTATGTCTACTTCTTGTTCTCATTTCCTGATAATTGCTCTCAGTCATGCTGGTTTATGCATTTGTGATTTTGTGTATGTGATTTGGGACAAAGGTCGAAAGATTTCAAATTTGGTTGCTTCTTAAATAAAAAATTTGTTTCCTTTCTTGATATTATTAGAGAGCTCAACAAGTTTTTCTTTCTGAAAAGCAACCTTAAAAGGTGGCGTGAGGAAGCTTTTACAGTAGCTTGAACCATATATTTGAATCAATTAATTAACTCATCTCTATCTACAGAGTACTAGTTTGCCTTGCCCTCTGGTTCTGATTAAATTACTTTTCTAATTTGATTGTTTCTTCTTGTTGTCATTCTGCCTGAATGTGATTTCTTTGAATCAAGTTGACCACAAGATAATGTAAAAGTCATCATAATGCAAAGGGAGAATCGGAACTGGACTACTAGTTTAATTTGTTCTCAGTTGGATGGAGGTTTGAGAAAAAACTGTACCAACACCTTTCCATATCCTACATACGCTACTAGCAAAAGAATTTGGGGAAGGTTGAATCACAGGTTCCTCAGTTTGTAATATAGATGATAGATGATGTATAATAATGTGTTATTTTTTTCCTTCCGTTTCTGTAGTGCCCAAGACAGCCGAGTCAAAGCATTGTTTTTTGGTTATTACGTGATGAGATTCATGAAGAGATTATAGAGAGCAGAAAAAGAATTATTCCTACAGAGGTAAACATATTCATTATACACTATCAAATGTATATATAATGATATTTATTAAGGAATGAGCTAATACTATTTTTTATTGTGCTTTCAAGTACTTGTGCGGATACAACGGTAGAGCGTACGAGTAAAATGAAATTGATGACATTCGAGAGCAATGGGCAGCTTTTATGCAGAAGCAGTTGGATTCAGAGTTTGACTAGTTTTCCGATAGTATTGATCAAGTGTAGCATGTAGCATGACAATGATACTCTCAAGACATCTATCGAATAGGTTGAATCATTTGCTAGATGAATGTGCATTTGGATTGCAAAATACATTTGAATTATGCTTAGGTGTTGTATGTTTTGTTGACATGGTGATAGAAGACTTATGTTTTGTTTATGGAAAGTGTTTTAGTTGGTGTTGCTAGTTATTGTGGATTATATATTGTTGTGTCCACCGCATTATGGCTGGAACAAGTGTCATTGTGGATTATTATGCTATTTCTACAGGATTATGGCCAAAACATGTGTCATTATGGATTGCCCAAATAGGTGTGATGCTGTTAGAACAAGATGCTTTAGAAAACTGTTATTTTACAAAAGAGAACTGTTAATCACAGTTGTAAATTGTAGCGTTTTTTGGTTGAATTTGACTATAGAAAACTGTTATTAACAGTTGTCAATAGTGTTTACATGTCCCGAATTGTGTTAAAAGACAACTGTTCGTAACAGTTGTCAACTAATATTGATATATGAAGTGTTTCTGACCATAGACAACTGTTTCAAACAGTTCTTAAATCATAGAAAAATAGATTATGAAAATGTAATAGACAACTGTTAATAATAGTAGTCTGATAAGGTGTTCGATAACTGTTAATAACAGTTGTGTATCATGGCATTAACAGTAGTTATAAGTTAGTATAGAGAATTGTTATTCACAGTAGTCTAAAGTAGAGCATACTATAGAGAACTCCAACAACTAGAACTGTTTTTAACAGTTCTCTAAAACCTTTTTAACAGTTCTCTAAAGCATTTTCTGTAGTAGTGACAAGAAAATGCCTTAAGGTCAATTAGGGCAAAAACATGCTCTAAGCTTGGAGAGACTTGGGTGAGTACCCAAATATCATGCTAAGACCTTAGTAATATCCTAATGGTCATTTTAAACCAATTACCAAAGAAAACCAAGCTTGAAAAAAAGTTAAAACATAAAATGTGCTTTAAGAAGTCTTAAAGCACATTTTTGAAAAATTGTCTTGTAAATGGGTTTTGAGTGGCTAAATGTCCAT
This sequence comes from Limonium bicolor, assembly GCA_023374045.1. NCBI lineage: Eukaryota > Viridiplantae > Streptophyta > Magnoliopsida > Caryophyllales > Plumbaginaceae > Limonium > Limonium bicolor. Next base: position 50,051 of record JAIOTZ010000031.1, on the reverse strand, counting down.
CATTACTCTTTAATTAACATGTGTACTACTTAGTATCACATTAGGAAGTCTAAATCAATGGGTAATCAAAAAATTCACAATTATGTGCACTAGTTTGTGAATAGTAATCAAATAGTGCCTAGTTTAGTCTTTAATCAACTAAGTCTAATAAGTTGGTCAACAAAGACCATGACTAGCCTTATTTAAGAGGGGGCCAGTTTTATAAGGGATGAGTCACCATAGACTTCATCAAATAAGAAAGGAAAAGAAGAGTAAAGTAAAAGAAGTTACTATTTGCTTTTATAAAGCAAAATATCTATACTAGCCTACCTTCTCTCCTCTTCTTCATTCATTCTCTTCTTCCACGGTTTTCTTCATCTTCTTCACCCTCTCAAACCGTGAGAACCAGCTCCATTGTTGCCACACCTTGCTTTGCCCACCAAATCTCCATTTTAGCTCCAAATCAAAAACTAAACACATATTATTCTTAGTTAGCTCAAGCTCTTGCTTTCTATCTTTTCAAAATTTGAAAAGCTTCATTTTGGAACCATGGAAAATCACCACTAGAGGAGGAAAAAATAGCTTGAGTTGTTCAATGTCTTCTCCATTCATTCAAGGTAAGGAAAATGTAAGAAAAACCATGTTTCCACCACTTCTTCTACATGGCCGAAAATTACTACTCATGGGGCTTTGTTTTTATGCCTTGTTCAAGCTTGTTTTATTCACCAAGGACTAGTGGAGGTCCTATTTCATTCAATGCCCAAGTCTACCTTGAGACTTCAAAGGTAATCATCCACTTTTATACCTTAGAACACATTTTTAACCTAGGTTTTCATTCCTTAAGGTTAGTGTATTGTTTAGCACTCATGTGAGTCATTGAATATTTATTAGAACATTGGCAAAGGAAATTTCATTCAAGAAGAAGGTCTAAGGAGGAAGTTAAGATAAGCTTGGAAAAACAAGGTAAAATGCTTACCTAATGGTGGTTTAAGTCTTAAGGGATGGTATTTAGATAAGTACTAATGTTGCTTGAAGCTTACATTGTGTAATGGGTTATATAACCTAAGAAAAAGAACTTAAACTAGCTTGTGAACTTGTGACTAAGGAGCCAATGGGAATGAGTTAGTAAGATAAGTTTAAGATGGATTTTAAGAGCATTATAACTACTATGAGATTGATGGGTGTATTTGCAGGTTGAAAGCTTTTATATGTGGGAAATTTAGTGTTTAAGTTTAAGTCATTTAAGGGCCTAAGAGCCTTGTTATTTAAGAGCCTTAGTGCTATGCAATTTAAGATTATTGCATTATATTGAGTTTGTTGTGAATGAGTTGATTTGGGTGAGAAAATATGATGATAAAGAACTTGATGTGTGTGAGATGGTTGAATGAGGAAAACAATGCATTTGGGCATGATAATATACTAGAGGAGCTATGGAGAAATTTGAGTAGAAAACAAGTGTTTAAGTGATGGTTGTGAGTTAATATGACCTAGGGTTTACTAGGAGACATTAAGAAGGAATTTGAGTGGAAATGAGCTAATTAAGGATTTCTTGAGGTTTAGTTTGCCCTAGAGATGTCTATGAGGAATTAGAGGTGAAATACCCCATAAATTAATCTAAATTAATTTAGGGGATTTCCTTTGTTGAGCCCTAAATAATGCTATTAAATATTAAATTATTATATTGTATTATGAATTTAATAGTGAAATACCCTGACCTTAAGGGCAAAACGAAAATGTGAACTAAACCCTTGCTTGCTCCTCTTGTGCCCAGCCGGTTTTGGCATTTTGAAAGGGGTGGAAAGACCATTCTTGAGCTGCTCCAAGTGTTTCATAAACCCTTGCAAGGTAATGAAATCTCCAAACCCTAAAACCTACTTAAAGCTTAATAATAGTTAGGGTTAGTTATTAGTGTATTGAAATGTGTACGTGTATGGGTTGTAGAGTAGAGAATTTGTATTTGCTAAACCGGTGGAGGAAGAGAGGAAGGAAGAAACAAGAGGAACAAAGAAAACTAGAAGAGAGACAAGGTAAGAATACTCATTGTGTAGCTTGGTATACATATGTGTATGTAACAGATTTTATAAGTTTGGATTTGGGTAATGAAAATGTGTATTGAAAAATGGTAATGTATTAGTAGTGTAATGTGTAGGAGAATAAGTATTTTGAAGCCTTAAAAGATATGTTAAAACTTGTTAAACAGATTGGGAATGATGTTTGAGTGCAGGAATTTTTATGAGTGTTTAGTATTGGTGGTGTATATGGGAGCTTGTATATGTTGGCTATTGAAACAGGTGAAATAAGTGTTGAGTTGTGAACTAGAATGAGTGGTGATAGTGTAAAAATATAGGGGAGACTATGGCAAAATTTACATAGGAATAGAACACTTAGTGAGTTAGAAACTAGGTGGAAAATGAATGTTGTAACAGATTTTTTGAGGAGGATGGATTGGTAAGTGGAGAATGAGGAGGAGACATGTAAAGATCTGTAGCAAGAGGTAGTGGATTGCATTGGAGGAACTAGGAGGAATTAAAGTACAAGAGTTAGTAAAATGAGTATTGGACTTGGGTATAGATATTGTGGTGTTGGAGATGAATTGGGATGGTAATTTAGCATTAGAGAAGGGAACTAGACATGGAGGAAATAAGAACCCAAATCTGTAGCAAAACCATTTGGTGAAATAATGTAAGTGCTGGGATGAAAATGTGGAGAACTTATGGTGAGTGGTTTGATACCTTGAAACAGATTTGGAGAAGAGCTAGGTAATGGGATGGAAGTAGGATGGTAAGATGATGCAATTAGAATGCTAGGAGTGGCATTGGTAGAGGAAGTATTGGATGGTAGAAGTTGGTTTAAAAATCTGTAGCAAGAGAGCAACAAAAACTGTTGCATGTGTTGAAGAAGAAGTGAGAAAAATTGTGTAAGTTGATTTAGAAGTGAAAAATGAATTGGATGGATGAACTAAGGTGAATTAGAGGATTTAATTAGTGTTTAAACATGTAGTAAACATGTGGAAATGAGTAGGAAAAGATTGGGTGAGAATAGAGCTGAATTTGGAATCCAAGTAGATAATTAAAAGGGGTTCTGCAGCCGACCTACCCAGGCGACCTACCCTAGACTGGGTCGGTCGGGCCGAATTCTGTAACCCGGGTACTCTCTGCAGCCGACCTACCCAGGCGACCTACCCAGAGTGGGTCGGTCGGCCTTTATAAAAAAAAATAAAATTAATTAAATTTTAATTAGATAAGTATATGTAAATACATATATGTAAATATATATATATACATATATATATATATAAATACATACATATATATATATACACATATATATATACATACATATATGTGAATGAGTAAGGCGTTAATGCTAAAGTAAAGAAGGTAAGAAAGTTGTGAATATAAAGAACATTAAGTTATACCGAAATAACAGGATAACGGGGTAAGTACGGGAGTAGTAACTATGCATGTATTGTAATGCTTAGTATTAATTGAATCATTTGACATGTAGTCATTGGTTCGAGAATAAGGATCGAGGAACAAGAGTGAACCAAAGGGACAAGGGAACACCCGGTAAAGTAAATTCCGGTAAAAAGGTATGATTTTTTCATGCCCTGTATCCTAATCTGGTTACCCCGATTTGTGTGCTTATTTGACCACCTAAATAAGATAAATGCATGAATCGGACTATATTGCACTTACCTGTGCTTGACTTATGTCGTGCTTGATATTTATTGTCTTGAGCACTAGTTTGTATAATTCATGAAATATATGAATGATGGTGAATGGTATTCGAACCTCGTATTGTACTTGTGTAATGTATTGTACCTCGTATGTATGTGTATATGTGTATTGTATTATTGTGGCTTGGATGTTGACTTGTGCTAATTCCTAACTATCTAACTCCTAACTTAAGTGAGTAAATTGGAATGAGTACAAGTCCGATATAGTTTCGGCCACGCGTGAGGATGCGGAGTCACAAGAGGTTGGCTGCAATTCCTGACTCTTAAACTGGTCCGCGGCCCAAATCCCTTAAATGGGTAGCATCCCGGATTGGTGAGTCAAGTAAATCCCGGAGGTGGGACGGAGTAGTCCCCAGGGCCGGAGGTCCCGACGACTTAACTTGAGTAAGAGTAAGAGTAAGTAAGTATGGATCCGTAAGTATGTATGAGTATGTATGCGTATGTATGAACGAGTAAAGAGTAATCTCCACCCGATTAACCCGGGTGGACCAATGAAGCTAACAAGAATTGTATATTGTGTATGTAATGAGTATGTGTATTTCGGAAGAAGGTAAGTATGTATTGGATGGTTTATTGTATTCCTTGTATGTAATGTAGTGTATGTATGTATGCCTTGTGTAAGTATTGTTGTATTGTGTATAAGAGCATGTATGCATGTATGTTTGAATGAAATCAACCGCATGTATTCGACCAAGTGGTCGGCGTACCCTCACTAGTACGCGGGGTATGCGGTTATCATGCTCGGCGAAAGCTGACCCCTTCGGGGGACATTTTTTTAGTGTGCAGGTACCCGAAGCGAATGTGGTCAAGGCACGAGACCGGCGACTACATTGGATAGTAGTAGTAGAATGTAGAGGTGTATCAACTAGCACACCCCTTGTATTTAGAAAGTAATGTAGTAGTGAGGAATGGGTAGTAAGTAGTCTCTTAGGGTGTATGTATGAACTTGGAAGGGATATGATAATTGTATAAGGATCCTAGTAGACTCGGTTAAGTATATTGTATGGATTGAAGAGGAGTAAGTACTGAATGGAGTATTGTTGTAATTGATTGATGAATGGAGTATGTATTCTAGATGCGTAGTACTCGGGATTCCGGTCCATCAGACCGATGCTGTATGTAGAGGTAGTAGCCTTGTTAGTCACGTGGGTGACTAACGGCATTGTATCACCCATTGTATGTAAGTATATTTCCGCTGCGTGTATCTGATATGTATGGAGATTGGACGGTAAGCACTGTACTAATGGTAGGGGTGTTACAAAAAGTGGTATCAGAGCGAAGTATCGCTCTGATGACTGGAAGTACCGAGTTTAGGAATACCGAGTTAGGAATTAGAAGCTTAGGGCTAAGGGCTGAGTGTTAGCATTAGAGATATGCTAGTTAGGAACTACCGGTGAGTACCGGATACCTACAATACCAGACCCGCCCTCCACTAACCCTATTGTATAACGTGGGAAAGTACGCCAGAGAGAAGGAAAGACCTCTCATACTCGGGAGAACCCGATCTGGCAGTAGTGAGATAATCCTATAAGAGGAAGAACTCGACACATAGTAGATTCCAAGAACTGTTTAAAAGAATGTATTCCGGAAATGGAACCCGGTTGAACAACAATACCCGCACTTAATGGCGGAAGAATGAGAACTCCAACCATAAGGAGACTACAACATGCAACAACATGGGGCGACATGCTTAGCAGTCGCAGAACCTGGCTAACCAACCAGCAGCAGGAAAAGAAGCACTAAGCACAACAGAGCGGAAAAAAAAAGGGAACAGTAACAAAACCCGAGACACAAGTCTACGGGACAGTAATAGCTAAATAATACCATTAACGGTATGCTAGCTGACTAAGGACCTAGGCAGGAGTGATTAACTTCGAAACTACAACGCCAGAAGATTATAATACCTGGCCGACATAGCTTACACAGCTACAAGAGCACCCACGGGATATAATCCGATAGGACTACAAGAGTAGTGCCTAAACAAGCTAAGGCTCAGTAACCACCACAGATGAGTGGGAACGAGCCACAAGGAACGACACTAAACCAAATAGAGTGGGAATCTCCAAGGGTTGGAGAAGTACCCAGATCTACGACAGCCATGCCTAGACCACCAAGAAGCTACTTAAAAGGATTGAGTATCCCAAACATAGATCAATATGATCAAGGAAAGAGTCAACAAGACTATTAGATGCAAGTGGAAACCATACCAAGACCGGTATAGGTTTACCCAAAAACCACCAGTACCACGCACTTGCCACGGCAAGTGCAGTAACAACACGAATATGTAAAGGAACACTAATACGTCACAAGTACATAGTAATGTACGGTAACCGTAACGAAACAACTATAGGATCACAAATCCTGGAAGCTAGAGGAATCAAACCTTGGAAAGGCCTGACGGCCTGACCATTGTATTAAAAACATACCAGACAGCGGGAAGCTGGACTTGGTCAAGACCACAAACATGGCTATGCCATGTAGAACTCCTTTTAACACCAAACTGTTATTTTTCAAAACCAAGTTTTCTTTCAAAACCACAAATTTTCTTTTAAACCTTGGATTTCAAAACCAAACCAACAAAATTACGGTGAGTATCATAGATTGATACAAGAGGAGTTGACAATAGAATACTTCACCTAGGCGTGTGACGAACACTACGAGTGTACCCAATTACGGGATGTGGGACAACCGCACTCAGAAGGAGCTTGCGGGCCTGACACATAGTTAGGTAAGTGGTAACGTATCAACATGGTACCCCACGTATGTATACATGTAGTGTACGACGCACGGGAAGTAGTCAACTCCGTTCTACGGACCATGAGTGAGTTCAAATCAGAACAGTTGGACACCTCAGACGATCAAGTATAAAGGAACTCAGAGAATCCATCTGAAGATGAGGAATAAGAACTGGAAAGTGCAAAGAGCACAGACTAGCAAGTATTGACATTGGATATGTCCCAGAAACATCAAGCAAATATATGACAGCTGGAAAGTATACCCAGCCTGACACAGTAAGGAAAAAGCCTAACGTGAACACCACAATGCTCAACAAACGGGACAGAGTTCCCAAGAGCAGTCACAAGATTACCATAAAGTATAATCCATCGTTGGACAGGGTCTTAAACCTAGTCTAAAACACTAGAAGGAGTATAAACAGTCTACCCAAGAACAGGAGACGCTTTAACCCACAAGGGGATAACTCAAAATACAATACCACAAGGCGGTATAGTAGACACGACATGTCATAAACATTAGCCGGATGTAACGGCGTAACCTAACAACACCCAAGGAGCAAACCTTGAAGGGTGTCTGAATTAACAACAATCAAACGAAGCGTCATAATAAGACCACGGAAGCTACAATGAACACTCGGTTAGAACGCCGAAGGGATTTCACTTAACAGGAAATATCCTAAATTATCAGGAGGCCCGAATTAACACCAGATTGCCTAAAGGGTCTCCTACGAACGGAAGCGTGATGTCTCGACTTACCATGGAGCCTAACAATACCTCCAACCTATGGGGTATACATGAAGTGGAAACATGTATAAGCAGCTTGCAAAGAGCATAGCTTGCAGCAATAAGGCTTAAAAGCCATTAACCAACTATGTTATGTAAACCCTAACGGTTGCATTACCCACATCATTCGATAACAAGACTTGCAAGAAGTATTGTCTCATACGACAAGAAATCAACAACTGGACCATCAATTCAAACCCAACAACCTGAGTGGCTTGGAGTAATGGTCAACTCAGCGTCACTGTCACTAGAGCATCAGTCTAGTATACAGTCGACAAGCTTTAACTACCTTCATGCCTTCTGTAGCAATGGTAGCACAGAGGCATAAGAACCATGATAACACCAACAATGGCCTAGTCCACACTTGGACACTACGAGAACCCAAGGGAAAGTACCCCTCGTTAACCGAAGACCACCAAGGTGGTGACGATGTGAATCCTTAGAAAGGCTTCCATCTATTATAACAGTAAAGCCTAAGCATATAGATATGGCCAAGGAGTGATGGGATAAGGAAATGATGCCAAACCATTACGACGTAAAGGAGTAAGTATACCTCACATGCACCTAAGCATGTGGTGAACCATTGTATAAACACCAACATGATAAACCTCGTCACGAGACTTATGAGTGGAAGCATACCCTCAATAAGAACCTTCACTTATCAGTGATAGAATACCCTCCAATTGGAGAACGGGACCAGAAAACCCTTGAAGTTTCTGGGGATGTTCTGGTGATGCACATACAAATGTAAACTACACAGCTAGAGCCTATAACTAATGCTCAGCACGGGAAGATAGTAATTGCCAAAGATAATCAATGTGAGTGCACATTGCACACCACGAATGATCAACGCTCAAGAGAGCTTGTAACCCGATAAATTACTTCATCCATTATCAACCAAGATACCTGGTAAATTATATCATAAATGATGAAGCAATGTGAGGTAAGCCAACCTACACATGGAACCTAGATTGAAATAAAACACCTCCACATTGGGAAATAATCACCTCACGGTGTGCTACGACAACCGTTATACACACGAACAGGGGAAACCCTCACTGTACACACCATAAGGAAATGGTGCCAATGACAATGGCAATAAGAAAAAAAAGAGGAACTATCACAGTAACAGAAACAGTAAAAGCGATGTTGTATAATGAGTAAGAATACGGTGCGCAACAAGCGACCGCTATGAGGAAGTAGCAGATAACAACATGGAGTATAAGTACGAGATGACAGGCATAAATATTCTTTCCTATCACATAAGTGACTTACTGCCAAGTGTTTACGCCTCTGCACTCTGTATGACTGAGTGTTTTGGTATTGCACTTGTGCAGCTAATGATCTAATGGGGTAGCTAGGGATATGGGGAATGTAAACCGTAGTAAACCCTTCTTTTCACCAACAAACATGGCATAAGCCAGTTAAGCAACCTTAGCTACAAACCGTGCGGCCTATGGCCAAAGAAGCACGAAGAGTGTAAAACACACTAGCAATCACAAGGTGTGAATTCCATTGGAATAAAGAGTGAAAAGAGACTTAAGAAAGTCACAAGGACCGACGCATAGAAAATGCAAGGTCATACAAGTAAGGGACACTTATACTGAACCAGAAGAACTGGTATAATTCAGAAGCTATTGACAACAGAGGAAGCACTATAACTAAATAGAAGCTTAGCCTCGCCAACAATAAGTTGGAAGAACTTAGCGATTAATCGTGAGAGTACGGATAGTATGTATAATAGATTACCAGGAAGCTGGTTATAATCTAAACTCGTTGAGTTAAAAGGCGGTAAAAGAATACCACACTTGTTTGTAAACCTTATTTCCACAAAAAGGGATAAAAGGCGATGAGTAACACGTCTATAATACCAAAGAGTGAATTAAACACTAAGGCTATCAGGGTCGCGCAGCAGAAGCTAGTGGGCCCTAGCTGAGGAATGTAATACACTCAGTGAGTATGCGAGATTGGCTATTAATGCCTTAAAGCCTAATAGGCTAGAACCAAATTGATTATGAGTTAAATAAACTCATATAGGAATTCTTGGTGCAAAGACTAAACCATTGGTATGGTTAAGACCCTTTGACCAGAGCATATTGTATAGTATACCGTAGTGAAGCTAAACACTTCAGATTGCCCAAATTGATTAAACCAATGTTTAATAATAATAACATATGGTAGATTACGTGGGCGTAATCCCTTTTAAGGGGGGTAGAGCGAAAACCGCTTGATGTAAGTTTTGTGAATAAAACACATAAACCATAATGTGCATAGCACAAATGAGAATCAAATGGATGATTGATACTATGTTAAATAAACATAAGTATTCATTCATATTATAATTATGGTAACTAGACATTAGACATGCAAATACCATAGGATGAATGTACCCATCTTGTAACACCAGTGTAAGAGTATTAGTAAAGAGGAGTAATGAGTAGTGGACGGAGCTCCACAAGTGTTGTAACCCTTAAAGAAGTAGTACGAATGGATTATGAGTAGTAGAGGAAAGTAACCAGGAGTAATGTATTCGTAAGTATGTTATTGGAAGTAAATTGAACACGATTGAATTTCATAAGTACTGTAGTCCTTAGTTAGAATATTGGAGAGTGATGGATGAAAGCAGTGAAGGCTGAGGAAGTGAGCATTTAGGTATTGAACCACGGAGTAAAGCATTTGGGAAGTAGAGTGAGGATGATTGATGGATTAATTCCATCCTTTAGAGATGTATGAAATTGTATCACGACTAGAAAGGGTAAAAAGATAGAAAATGAAAACAACTAAATTATTGGCTTGTTTGAAACTGATGTGGGAAGTCGAACTTGATCCTGATCAGATCAAGGGAAACCAAACACAAATTGGGGTGGAAAGATAGTTCAACACTGATGCTGATCACATCAGGGTCGAACGATTCTTGAAGCTCCCCTCAAGTGGTCACAAGAATCACACATAGGATAGAAGTAATGAATACAAATTGGAATTTGGAGTCGTATGCTTTAGAAAGATTTCTAATTAGTAGTTGTAAAAGAATTTTCTTAGACTGGAGAGTAAGTAATTGTTGGAAGTTATACCGGAGAGGATAGTAGTGTAGCATATTATATTATTCCAAGGGCAACAGGACATAGAGGAGTCCCGTGTCGAAATGATCTGAGTGCCTACGGGATTGTGATGTGTATTGCATTGCTTTGGGGATAGCTTTGCACTGTATGTATGTATAAAGTTTGTAATGAGGAACCAGACGGTTGATAGTAATATGGATTGGAGTAATTATTGTAGACTGGTATGGTATGGAAAGGAGAAACATTGAGTAATGAATTTGGGAATTGTAAGGAGGAGGAATGTATGGCTTCGGTATTAGGCAAGTATAAATGAGTAAGTATAGAAATCCCATAACCGCAAACAACTTTGAGGACAAAGTTCTTAAGGGGGGTAGATTGAAATACTGAAATACCCCAAACCTTGATATGTGGTTTAAATATCAAATTATGGTATGTAAAGGCTAAAAAGTGCCTTAGTAACATCAGTGAACAATTTAAACCATAATAAATGCAATAAATCATTAAGACACAGTTTGAGCAAAAACGTGCTCTAAGCTATGAGTGAACTTGGTTAGGACCCAAAGAGCCTACCAAGACTTGATAACATTTAATTATGATTTAATAAGGCTAAACAAGTCCTTAGGAAACTTTGGTAGACAATGAAACCAAACAAAACACAAGGTAATACCTTAAAGTCAGTATGAGCAAAAATGTGCTCTAAGCTTGGGAGGAATGTGTAAAAGACCTAATGGTCATACCTATACCTTATTTATATGTTAATGAACATATTAAAGCAATTACTAAAGAAAACCAAGCTTGAAAACAAGTTAAAACACAAAATGTGCTTTAAGGAGTCTTAAAGCACGTTTTTGAAAAATTGTCTTGTAAATGAGTTTTGAATGGCTAAATGTCCATCATTACTCTTTAATTAACATGTGTACTATATAGTATCACATTTGGGTGGCCATATTAGTGGGAAATCAAAAATTTCACTTCTATGTGCCTTGTTATAGGTGAATAGTGACTTTTATAACTAGTTTGTAACATATAATGTTTAAGTGATTAAATTGGTCAACAAAGACCAAAACACCCTCCTAGGCATAATGGTGGCCGGTTTTTGTAGAGAGGAGTCACCAAACATGTTAACTTGTTAAGTAAATAAATGTGACTCATAGTTACTATTTGCTTTAAGGCTTAAATATCTTAAAAGCAAATTCTATCTTCATTCTTCCTTCCTCCTTCATTTCACACGGTTCCACACTCTCTTCTTCCTCTCTTCTTCTTGTTTCTCTCGGTAATATCACTACAACAATGGAAGTCCACCTTTGACCACATGTAAAATCTAGCTCATTTAACCAAATCAAAAACAACACCACCATTCTCTTAGTTAAGCCAAGCTCTACAATCTGTCTCTTCAAAGCTTCAAAACCTCCATTTCGGTGCCAAGAGAAACCACCATGGGAGGAGCTTGAGCTCACCTTTTCACATTTCTTGTTCTCCTTTGCTTCAAGGTAAGGAAACTCAAAGAAAAATCAAGTTTCCTCCATGTTTACATGTTGTCCGAAATTCACCTCACATGGTGTTTTATCTTGCTTGTTTTAGCTTCATTTGAATCTTTCAAGGGCTAGGAGGAGCCCTCTCTTGATACTCATTCAAGTTCTCTTCCAATTCCAAGGTAAAACAATTACCTTAATGTGTTAAAACATATATGTAACTAGGGTTTACAATGAGATGAAGCATAATGCTTGAATACTCATTATGTTGTTTGTATAATGTTTAGAAGTTGACAAACAACCAAACACCCCACCGGTTTACAAGGAACCAAGAAAGAAATTTGTGAGGAAAAAGGTAACAAACTATCTCAATGTAGTTTAAATGCCTTAGGAAAATGAGCTTGATTTGCTTGATAAAATACCTAAGGAGCCAATGGTGAGTGACCTAGCAAAATGTTCTCAAGGAGACTAGTAAAAGAACATATGTTTTGGTGTATGTATTTGCAGGTCAAAGGCATTATGTGGGAAATTCAGTGTTAAGGTTATGCAATTAAGGGCCTAAGAGCCATGTTATTTAAGGGCCTAAGTGCCAAGCAATTTAAGTTATGCACTATATTGTGATGTAGTGCTTAATGTATGAAGTTTGGGGTATAAGGATGTGTTTGATGGATTTTTAGGTGTTTTGAATGAAATAAGGTAAAAACCTAAGTGTTTGGATGTGAGTATATACAAGAGAAACTATGGCCAAATTTGGGAAAAATGTGTAAGAAGTTCTAAGTGTTGTAAGTGAGTTTTGGTGAACTAGAAGTGTTAAAGGTGAATCAATGTTACTTGAGAAGAAAACATGTATAAAGTGTTTTGGAGTGATGCAAGGATTTAGGTGTTGTCTTGGAAGTTCTAGGAATTCAATGTGTGTTTAGTGGATGTGTTTAAGTCTTGGAGGAGTTTGTTAAGGTTAGGTAATGTTGATGTTCAAGGAATAAGTGATTTAGGTATGATGTGAAAAGGAGATTTAGCTAGTAAGAAAGGAAATTTGAGAGATGATAAGGTGTAGAGGAAACACCTTGGTCTTGTGGTCATTATAGGTGAAATGCCACCTAGGAATCATAAGGAGAAAACATTGTGAGTGTTAGAAATTTTGTGAAATAAGTAAAGGTTAAAGGAATTAGGAAAAATAGTTTTGTGAGTGTTTAAGAATATCTTAAGGTGTGTTTGAAGTGCCAAATGATGTTAGAACACATTAGAGGCCTTAGGAGAAGTTTGGTGAAGATTTGACAAAGTTTGGGTAAGTTTAGGAGGCGACCGACCAGGGGCCGACCCAGTTTGTGGGTCGGTCGAGCCTCTGTAAAATGTTTGGAATGTGTTCGGTAATGGTCCGACCCAAAAGGGTGGGTCGGACATGGGTCGGTCGGACAAGTTTCAAAGGAGGGAAAATGTTCGCACATGGACCGACCCAGAATGGTGGGTCGGACGTGGGTCGGACGGGCATGTTTGTAAGGAAGTAAAAAGGGGTCTGTAATGGACCGACCCAGTTGTGGGTCGGTCGGTGGGTCGGTCGGACCAAAAATGTTGTTTAAGGTTATGAAATGATGTGTGATGATGGGGATTGGTAGGTAATGATGTTATAAGGATGTTAAGGACATGTTAGGTGATTTTAGTGGCAATAAAATGGGTTAAAAGTTGTATTAAAATGTGAGAGTAAAACAAGTTAAAAATGTTAAGTTATGTAACTAAGTTAACGGGGAACAATTAAGCATTGACATTAAATGATCAAGCAAACCCCGATGTTAATAAAAACATATGTGATGTTAACAGTTGTTCGAGAGTTACTCGAGGAACATAAATGGTGAGGATAAGTGGACTCCGGTGACAGGTATGGTTTTCTTGCAACCTGTGTCCTAACGGATTACACCGGCTTGTATGCCAATGTGTTTTTCTGTATGTTTGCCACGTTATGATATAAATCATGAAACGAGTTTACAGTCATTATTGTTATTGTATGTTTACGTGCCGATACGGTAACCTCAATGCGCTTGAAGGGCTAGTTAACCACTATTAGGTAAACGTAAGAGAACGGTATCCGGTAATAACGTTTCCGACTTAAGGAACGTTCTAACCACGGCTATGCGTGAGTTGGTTATGTGATGTTTGTGTGTGATGTTTGTATGTGGATGTATGACTCTCTCTTCCCTTGTGTATGTCTGACAAGACTTAACTCAATGTTGTGATTTGTTTGATAAAGTTCAAAGTTGAACTACTAATAAGTGCTAAGGGGGGAGTGAGGAGTCCGGTCTGTTCCGGCCACGCGTGTGAGTATGGGGGTCGTTGTCATAGCAGGTTCGATCCTCTCCGTATGTTATGGTTGTTTTCCAATTTGGTTCCCAACCTTCCCTTTAGCTTAACCAAGGCTATTACTGACTCACGTCGGGCCACAGGGGCATACTATTGTTATGTTTGTTTCGGTGTGCTTGGATCACTATATCCGGGGCACCTTGTGTTAAGTTAACCGTCATTTAACGAAACGGTAACGAGTATGTAACGAGCTTATCATGAGACTGGCAACAATCTCTAGGCTCAACAGTGTATTGGTGATGTTTGGGTCGGTTCCTATGAGAACCGTTCCCGTTGTGTTGTGTGTTTTGTTGTGATGCAATATTTATTGCGGTGTTATGTTGTGCACATGGAAACGTGCAAAGTGTTGTTAAGTTTTGTGATGTAGTGTATGTCATATGTTGTAAAAGTGAAGTGTATGGATCATGGATATGATTCCCAGTTTGTGACAAGAGACGTTTAAAGATAACCCGAATTAAGGGTATGTGTCGTCTGTTAAGGAAGTAGCTCCATTAAAGGAGAGCACTCTAGGGATGGTGATTACCATGAGACTCATCGAGTAGGATGTATTATCCGATTATTGAGCCCATTGAGGCGAAATGTTAAGTGTTGTGTGTTTTGTTATGTGATGTGTGTTCGGTTACATGTATGATTAAAATATAATCAACCGCATGCTAAGACGACAAGTAGTTGTGCGTGGCCCGATAGCATGTGGGCTGCGGGATTACCATACCAGCAAAGGTGCTGAGCCCCTTGGGGCCACCCCTTTCTCTTCTCTTCTTATTTCAGGTACAGAGAGCTGGAAGCCGTCCGAGAGTAAGACGGGGTAGACATTGTACATGGGTATTCATTTAAGTATGTATACAGTAGGTGTAGTAAGACCGATATTGTTGTCGGCACCAGTTTAAAATACTCGGTATAGTTGATAAGGTGTATATTATTGTTGTTGTTAACGGAAAGGAATAATAACGTATAGTTGCTCGGGAATTTAGCCCATCAGACCGGTACATTGTGTATGTATTAGCCTTGTTGGCCACGTGGGTGGCTAACGGCGTGTAACACCAGCAAGTTAAGTAATGTGATGAGGTTGTTCTTCCGCTGCAATTTGTTGTAAGTATGTTATTGTTGGATGGGGTGTTACAAAAAGTGGTATCAGAGCGAAGTATCGCTCTGATGACTGAACTACCGAGCTTAGGAAGTACCGAGTTAGGATTTAAGTACTTTGGGTTAAGGATTGAGTGATAGCGCGAGAGGTACGCTAGATAGGAACTACCAGTGACTACTGGAAACCTACAATATCCTTCCCACCCTCCACAATCCCTGTATATAACTTGGGGAAACAACGCCAGAGAGATGGAAGTCCACTTCTATACTCGGGAATACCCGATCTGGCTGTTATTATATACCTTTAGGGTACGGAGAACCTGTCATACGGTAGATCCCGGAAACTGGGAATCCCGGAGACGGTTCCCATCTAAACAGTGTTAACCGCATTTCATAGCAATGAGTGAAGGATCTTGTATATTGGAGAATAGAATTTCCGGCAACATGGGTCGACATGCAGAGCAGTCGAGTACAACCAGCTTGCAACGCACCAACCGTGCAACAGGCAAGAAGTGGATTAATAAAACCCGAGACGAATGTCTACGGGACCACAGTTAATAAATAAAACACCAACGGTATACCAACCGACAAAGGAACTACAACGTAGTGCCCAAACAAGAGACAAGTCTCAGTAACCACGGCAAATACGTGGAACGGGCTACAAAGAGGATACAATACTAAGACAAAGGGGTCTCCCAGAATGGGAAACACCCTAGTTAATGATCGTCATGTGAAGACAGTGAGAAGTCACCTAGACAAGTTATTATCAGGACAGTGAGATCAGTGAGGGCCAACAAGGCCACTGATGACAGTGCGGGTAAAAACAATACCACAACCGGTATGTGTTAAACTGATAGCCAGTTAGCATGGCGCACTTGCCATAGCAAGTGCTGCTATAACAGGGCTGTTCGGGAAATTTATAACCACTATAAAGTACTTAGTAAAGTACCACGAGTTAAGTGTGAACATTATAACCATGGAAGGGCTTGACAGCCTGACCTTGTAATTGTAAGTACACCAGTCAGCAAGAAGCTAGACTTGGTTAAGGTAAGAAGATGTTGTGAAAATGAAAATTTTCTTTCAACCCAGATTTATTCAAACCCTTTTCTTTTCAAAACCAGACTTTCTTTCAAACCAACACTTCTTTCCAACCTCTTTTAAACCAAACCAGTGAAACCAAGAGCAACTGACAAGGAATGAAATTGTTACGGGACAATATAAGGGAGTTGACAACAGAATACTTCACCTAGGCGTGTAACGGACACTACAAGTGTACCAACTGTGTTGTGGGACGACCGCACTCCGAGGAGCTTGTGGGCCTGACAGACCTACTTATGGGTTAGTTGGGTAAGTAGCAATGTATCAGTACGATACCCCATATATGTATACGAGTAGAGTCCGAAACACGGGAAGTAGTCGACTCCGTCTACGGTCAGCAGTATAAAACAAACGAGAGCTAAGGATTACAAGGAATAGTTGAAGTTAAGGAATTCAGTTAAGTTAGCAAGACTAAAAGGATCAATAAATTTTCAAGGAAATGTTTAAGAGTTAGCAAGTGCGATGGGCACAAACTGTTATGTAAAGACACCACATATGTCTTAAGGATCCTTAGGGATAAACATTATAGCTGGAATGGTGACCCAGCCTGTACATGGCAAGCAGATGCCTAATGTGGACACATTAATGTACAATAAACGGGATGAATTCCCAGAATAAGTACCAACACTACCAGGAAATGTTAATCTTCACGGAAGAAGATATTAACCGGTAAAGAACGCGAAAGGCGTAGCTAACGGAATGTACCAATAAGTGTGAGCCAAATGTAAAGGCATAACTTAGCAACACCCAG
Source organism: Limonium bicolor (assembly GCA_023374045.1). Classification (NCBI taxonomy): domain Eukaryota; kingdom Viridiplantae; phylum Streptophyta; class Magnoliopsida; order Caryophyllales; family Plumbaginaceae; genus Limonium; species Limonium bicolor. The sequence goes on along the minus strand of JAIOTZ010000031.1, from coordinate 33,000 downwards.
GAACAATCCTTGAGGGGTGTTTGCATCAACAATTGTTGAATGAAATGCATGACAGAAGCACAGGATTGAAACTAACACACAGTTTAGACATAAGTTGTCAGGAGACGGACTGACAAACCTAAGGGGCATCCCATGAAAGGAAACGTGATGCAACGACCTTGTAATATTGTACAGAGAAGTACATGTGTGTGGACAGCCTATAATGAGCCCAGCTCAAGGCAAATAAGGCTTATAATCCAAAGCAGGATATTCATATAAATTCGATGATGGTAGAAGTTTAGGTTGTATAAGCGAATAGAGTGGTAAACGAACCACTGCATTAAGAGTGGGGACCTCTCGACATTGTGACCGCAGGGTAGTCTATGTGATCAAGTTCAAGAAATATGTTAAGGATGGACATGTTATTATGAAAGAGAGATTAACTTAGTACTATGTGTGTATAAAGTGAAGCACTTGGCTGGATAGTGCCGGCTTGTGACTCGAATGATCGATGCTCAAGGAGCATTCAGTTGTCATCCAATGAGGGATGAACCGTAATGTGAATAATGTAAATTTATGTGTGGAAGCTAATATGACAGTAAATACGATGTGAGAGTATTATACAATAAGTACGGTGCGCAACAAGCGACCGTTGTATAAATGTTGTCAACGATAATGTAACAGATAAAACCAGTTAAGAGTTAAACTCAGTGGAGATGCAAGATAAGTGATGTTAAACAAACTGAGCAATAAGCCAGTGGTAGGTATTGTGTGATGAGGAACTCAGTGTGAATTCCATGGCGAATCGCATAAGGGATTTACTGTCGAGAGTTTACGCCTCTGCACTCTGTATGACTGAGTGTTTTGGTATTGCACTTGTGCAGTAATGAACGAATGAGATAGCTAGGAATTGGAAACATGTTGATTGTGGACAGATAATGTTATAATGGCCGATGCATAGGAAATGCAAGGCCGCACCAATAAAGAGTGCTTGTACAAAACCGAATGTGAAAACATGATTAACAGTAAGTGACTACAGCAGCACTAACTGTCAAATATCGGTATGGAATATACCCCAAATGTTGGAAATAGCTGAGAGAGCACTACACACTAGGTAGTAGCTCAATCTCAACCGACAGTAAGTCGGAAGGGAACAAGGCAATCATTGTAAAATACATAGTGTATACACAAAATATGGAAGTGATGAAAATTGTGAAACTCACCGAATCCGCTCAGGGTAAAGATACCGTGCGTCGGTTGAGAAACCATTGTTACCAAGATGAAGGTGACAATGGGGATGTACAATACTAAGAATAAAAAAGGGAGCAATTAAGCTCTACAGTTATTAAGTTTCGCAGCAGAAACTAGTGAACCAGTGATTCAAATGTACAACGTAATAACGAACATGAGTGAATGGCTAATTATTAACGCCTAAAAGCCTCACAGGCCAGGACCGAAACCGGTTATGAGTTACAACTCCAATGAGAATTCCTGGTTTAGGAACTAAACCGCCAATATGGTTGAGATCCTCTAATCAGAATCAGTTGTGTAATAGACCGCGTGGAAGTTAAAACACTTCACGACGGCAGAACATTTAAGCCAATGTTTAGTGACTGATTACGTGGGCGTAATCCCTTTTAAGGGGGGTAGAGCGCAAAACCACTTAGTGTATATTACCGTACAAGTGTACGTAGTGTGTGTGATTTATATTGTGCATAGCACAAAATTATTGTTTGTTTTGATGATTGGGTGTGTGTTACGTAAACATACACATTCATTCATGGATTAATTGTGGTAATTGCGCACAGATGATGCGAATACCATTGTGATAAGTGTGTGTGTTTGTTAACATTGTGTGATTGTACAAGTGTGGGGAGTAGAGAAACTCCCGGGGGAAAAAGCCCCGACAGTGTATAAATGTAAAATCAGGTGTGTATTTTGATAAAATATATGTGATATATATATATATATATACTTATAGTGATGCATGAAAGGGCATGATACCGACATAGAACCTAGTGAGAATAAGATTCCCTAGGCAACAGGATTAAAGTGAATGGAGGTAACTGATAGACGGAGTTCTATCCTTTGGAGATGTTGTGATCATGACTAGAATGATTCAAAAGATAGAAAATTGGAAATGAGTGATTTACTTGATGCTTGAAAATGAAGTGGGAGGTGGAACTTGATTTGCATGCGATCAAGGGAAGCCGAACACAAATTGGAGTGGAAGGATAGTTCAACACTGATGCTGATCACATCAGGGTTGGATGACTCTTGAAACTCCCTATAAGTGGTCACAGATAACCACGCTAATAAAAGAAGCAAAGAGCTTAAGTTGGACTTGGAGTTGTGTGTGTTTTCAAAAGGATTTTAAATTGGTATTTATAAAACGTTGATGGATACTTATAATTAAAGTCTCTTACTTAACCTCACAAGGAAATTTTAAACTTATGTGATTGTTTTAAACTCCCAAAGGCACGGGGACGGAAGGTGTCCATCGCGACCGTGTTCTGCGGGATCACAGTGTATATCAAGGATATTTTTGATTGCTATACATGCTCTGACATGTTGTGTGGTATGTGTAATGAATGTTGTTTGACTTGGATTTCCTAAAGTGTATACTATCAAGGCCTATGAGTCTAAATGTGTGGTGTTAATAGACCTACGTGTCTAAAGACTGTTATGTTATCAGGACCTATGTGTCCAAATGTTGTTATGTATGTGTAAATGTTGTTAAGATACCCGGACCATAGAGTCCGAGGTTATCATTTGGATATGTTATGTTATGTGTGGATGTGAATGTGTTGCCCGGACCATTAAGTCCGAGGTTGTGATGTAAAGTGTGTTTGGTTAAGGAAGTTTATTTCCAAGTGATTATTGTGTTCAAATCTATGATGTGTGAAAAGTGTGAACTTCGAGGACGAAGTTCTTTTAAGGGGGGTAGATTGAAATACCCCAAACCTTGATATGTGGTTTAAATATCAAATTATGGTATGTAAAGGCTAAAAAGTGCCTTAGTAACATCAGTGAACAATTTAAACCATAATAAATGCAATAAAGCATTAAGACACAGTTTGAGCAAAAACATGCTCTAAGCTATGAGTGAACTTGGTTAGGACCCAAAGAGCCTACCAAGACTTGATAACATTTAATTATGATTTAATAAGGCTAAACAAGTCCTTAGGAAACTTTGGTAGACAATGAAACCAAACAAAACACAAGGTAATACCTTAAAGTCATATGAGCAAAAATGTGCTCTAAGCTTGGGAAATGTGTAAAAGACCTAATGGTCATACCTATACCTTATTTATATGTTAATGAACATATTAAATCAATTACTAAAGAAAACCAAGCTTGAAAACAAGTTAAAACACAAAATGTGCTTTAAGGAGTCTTAAAGCACGTTTTTGAAAAATTGTCTTGTAAATGAGTTTTGAATGGCTAAATGTCCATCATTACTCTTTAATTAACATGTGTACTATATAGTATCACATTTGGGTGGCCATATTAGTGGGAAATCAAAAATTTCACTTCTATGTGCCTTGTTATAGGTGAATAGTGACTTTTATAACTAGTTTGTAACATATAATGTTATAAGTGATTAAATTGGTCAACAAAGACCAAAACACCCTCCTAGGCATAATGGTGGCCGGTTTTTGTAGAGAGGAGTCACCAAACATGTTAACTTGTTAAGTAAATAAATGTGACTCATAGTTACTATTTGCTTTAAGGCTTAAATATCTTAAAAGCAAATTCTATCTTCATTCTTCCTTCCTCCTTCATTTCACACGGTTCCACACTCTCTTCTTCCTCTCTTCTTCTTGTTCTCTCTCGGTAATATAACACTACAACCATGGAAGTCCACCTTTGACCACATGTAAAATCTAGCTCACTTAACCAAATCAAAAACAAACACCACCATTCTCTTAGTTAAGCCAAGCTCTACAATCTTGTCTCTTCAAAGCTTCAAAACCTCCATTTCGGTGCCAAGAGAAACCACCATGGGAGGAGCTTGAGCTCACCTTTTCACATATTCTTGTTCTCCTTTGCTTCAAGGTAAGGAAACTCAAAGAAAAATCAAGTTTCCTCCATGTTTACATGTTGTCCGAAAATTCACCTCACAATGGTGTATTTATCTTGCTTGTTTTAGCTTCATTTGAATCTTTCAAGGGCTAGGAGGAGCCCTCTCTTGATACTCATTCAAGTTCTCTTCCAATTCCAAGGTAAAACAATTACCTTAATGTGTTAAAACAATATATGTAACTAGGGTTTACAATGAGATGAAGCATAATGCTTGAATACTCATTATGTTGTTTGTATAATGTTTAGAAGTTGACAAACAACCAAACACCCCACCGGTTTACAAGGAACCAAGAAAGAAATTTGTGAGGAAAAGAGGTAAACAAACTATCTCAATGTAGTTTAAATGCCTTAGGAAAATGAGCTTGATTTGCTTGATAAAATACCTAAGGAGCCAATGGTGAGTGACCTAGCAAAATGTTCTCAAGGAGACTAGTAAAAGAACATATGTTTTGGTGTATGTATTTGCAGGTCAAAGGCATTATTTATGTGGGAAATTCAGTGTTTAAGGTTATGCAATTTAAGGGCCTAAGAGCCATGTTATTTAAGGGCCTAAGTGCCAAGCAATTTAAGTTATGCACTATATTGTGATGTAGTGCTTAATGTATGAAGTTTGGTATAAGGATGTGTTTGATGGATTTTAGGTGTTTTGAATGAAATAAGGTAAAAACCTAAGTGTTTGGATGTGAGTATATACAAGAGAAACTATGGCCAAATTTGGGAAAAATGTGTAAGAAGTTCTAAGTGTTGTAAGTGAGTTTTGGTGAACTAGAAAGTGTTAAAGGTGAATCAATGTTACTTGAGAAGAAAACATGTATTAAAGTGTTTTGGAGTGATGCAAGGATTTAGGTGTTGTCTTGGAAGTTCTAGGAATTCAATGTGTGTTTAGTGGATGTGTTTAAGTCTTGGAGGAGTTTGTTTAAGGTTAGGTAATGTTGATGTTCAAGGAATAAGTGATGTTTAGGTATGATGTGAAAAAGGAGATTTAGCTAGTAAGAAAGGAAATTTGAGAGATGATGATAAGGTGTAGAGGAAACACCTTGGTCTTGTGGTCATTATAGGTGAAATGCCACCTAGGAATCATAAGGAGAAAACATTGTAAGTGTTAGAAATTTTGTGGAAATAAGTAAAGGTTTAAGGAATTAGGAAAAATAGTTTTGTGAGTGTTTAAGAATATCTTAAGGGTGTGTTTGAAGTGCCAAATGATGTTAGAACACATTAAGAGGCCTTAGGAGAAGTTTGGTGAAGATTTGACAAAGTTTGGGTAAGTTTAGGAGGCGACCGACCCAGGGGCCGACCCAGTTTGTGGGTCGGTCGAGCCTCTGTAAAATTTTGGAATGTGTTCGGTAATGGTCCGACCCAAAAGGGTGGGTCGGACATGGGTCGGTCGGTCAAGTTTCAAAGGAGGGAAAATGTTCGCACATGGACCGACCCAGAATGGTGGGTCGGACGTGGGTCGGACGGGCATGTTTGTAAGGAAGTAAAAAGGGGTCTGTAATGGACCGACCCAGTTGTGGGTCGGTCGGTGGGTCGGTCGGACCAAAAATGTTGTTTAAGGTTATGAAATGATGTGATGATGGGGATTGGTAGGTAATGATGTTATAAGGATGTTAAGGACATGTAGGTGAGTTTTATGCAATAATGGGTTAAAAGTTGTATTAAAATGTGAGAGTAAAACAAGTTAAAAATGTTAAGTTATGTAACTAAGTTAACGGGGAACAATTAAGCATTGACATTAAATGATCAAGCAAACCCCGATGTTAATAAAAACATATGTGATGTTAACAGTTGTTCGAGAGTTACTCGAGGAACATAAATGGGAGGATAAGTGGACTCCGGTGACAGGTATGGTTTTCTTGCAACCTGTGTCCTACGGATTACACCGGCTTGTATGCCAATGTGTTTTTCTGTATGTTGCCACGTTATGATATAAATCATGAAACGAGTTTACAGTCATTATTGTTATTGTATGTTTACGTGCCGATACCGGTAACCTCTAATGCGCTTGAAGGGCTAGTTAACCACTATTAGGTAAACGTAAGAGAACGGTATCCGGTAATAACGTTTCCGACTTAAGGAACGTTCTAACCACGGCTATGCGTGAGTTGGTTATGTGATGTTTGTGTGTGATGTTTGTATGTGAATGTATGACTCTCTCTTCCCTTGTGTATGTCTGACAAGACTTAACTCAATGTTGTGATTTGTTTGATAAAGTTCAAAGTTGAACTACTAATAAGTGCTAACGGGGGGGGGGGAGTGAGGAGTCCGGTCTGTTCCGGCCACGCGTGTGAGTATGGGGGTCGTTGTCATAGCAGGTTCGATCCTCTCCGTATGTTATGGTTGTTTTCCAATTTGGTTCCCAACCTTCCCTTTAGCTTAACCAAGGCTATTACTGACTCACGTCGGGCCACAGGGGACTATTGTTATGTTTGTTTCGGTGTGCTTGGATCACTATATCCGGGGCACCTTGTGTTAAGTTAACCGTTCATTTAACGAAACGGTAACGAGTTATGTAACGAGCTTATCATGAGACTGGCAACAATCTCTAGGCTCAACAGTGTATTGGTGATGTTTGGGTCGGTTCCTATGAAACCGTTCCCGTTGTGTGTGTGTTTGTTGTGATGCAATATTTATTGCGGTGTTATGTTGTGCACATGGAAACGTTGCAAAGTGTTGTTAAGTTTTGTGATGTAGTGTATGTCAATGTTGTAAAAGGTGAAGTGTATGGATCATGGATATGATTCCCAGTTTGTGACAAGAGACGTTTAAGATAACCCGAATTAAGGGTATGTGTCGTCTGTTAAGGAAGTAGCTCCATTAAAGGAGGAGCACTCTAGGGATGGTGATTACCATGAGTGACTCATCGAGTAGGATGTATTATCCGATTATTGAGCCCATTGAGGCGAAATGTTAAGTGTTGTGTGTTTTGTTATGTGATGTGTGTTCGTTGTTACATGTATGATTAAAATATAATCAACCGCATGCTAAGACGACAAGTAGTTGTGCGTGGCCCGATAGCATGTGGGCTGCGGGATTACCATACCAGCAAAGGTGCTGAGCCCCTTGGGGCCACCCCTTTCTCTTCTCTTCTTATTTCAGGTACAGAGAGCTGGAAGCCGTCCGAGAGTAAGACGGGGTAGACATTGTACATGGGTATCATTTAAGTATGTATACAGTAGGTGTAGTAAGACCGATATTGTTGTCGGCACCAGTTTAAAATACTCGGTATAGTTGATAAGGTGTATATTATTGTGTTGGTTAACGGAAAGGAAAAAACGTATAGTTGCTCGGGAATTTAGCCCATCAGACCGGTACATTGTGTATGTATTAGCCTTGTTGGCCACGTGGGTGGCTAACGGCGTGTAACACCAGCAAGTTAAGTAATGTGATGAGGTTGTTCTTCCGCTGCTGCAATTTGTGTGTAAGTAGGTTATTGTTGGATGGGGTGTTACAATACCCGACCTTAAATATGGCGATTAATTATCCTAATAGGTATTAAGAGCCTAATATGCTTAAGTAATATTGGTAAGGAAAATAAATCCAAAGAAATAAGAAACACTTAAAAAGCGGGAACCGCTAGTAAGCGTAAATAACCATAGGAGGTATGAAACCTCGGTTAGCGTATTGTAAGGATTCTAAAGATTAATTAAGCATAAATATGAGGGAACAAATCCCAAGAAAACGGATCCTTAAATGGTTAAAATCACTAATGAACATTAAAGCGCGTTTTTCGAGGTAACCGGGAAACGTGTCTTTAAGCGGGTCAAATAGACCCGTAACAATTTTGGTCAACTAAATAATCATTAATAAATATTAGTGAAGTGAAATACCCCAAACCTAGTGATGTTGTTTAAAGGGTGTAATAAGACTAAAAGAGTCTTAGAAACTTAGTAAACAAATTTAAACTAAAGAAACATAAAATGTGCTCTAAACGTCAATAAGAGCCAAAATGTGCTATAAGCTTGGATAAACTTGGTAAGACCAAATGAGCTTACCAGACCTCATTTATACACTAATGAACATATTAAAACCAATTACCAAAGAAAACCAACTTGAAAACAATTAAACACACAAAATGTGCTTTAAGAAGTCTTAAAGCACATTTTTGAAAAATTGTCTTGTAAATGAGTTTTGAGTGGCTAAATGTCCATAATTACTCTTAATATATAGTGTACTATATATTATCACATTTGGGTGCTATATTAATGGGAAAATCAAAAATTTCACTTCTAAGTGCCTTGTTTAGGTGAATAGTGATTTTTAAGCTAGCTTATAACATATGTTGTATTAAGTAATTAAATTGACAACAAAGATAAAAATAACCTCATTATAATTAGGGGGCCGGTTTTCTGAGTGTGGTGACTCACCACTCTCTAGTGATCTAATAAGTTAAGTAAGAAAACTAATTAAACTTAGTTACTTTATTACTACAAATATCTTCTTAAAGTAAGTTTCTATCTCATTCTCTCTTTTTTCCTTCCTTTCAGTTCCCCACGGTCACAATCTTCTTCTTCTTCTTTCTTTGCTGTCTCTCTCGGTAATACTACTACTACCATAGAAACTCCACCTTTGACCTCTTGTAAAATCTTGCTACTTGTTCAATCAAAACAACACCACCAATCTCTTCCTTCATCAAGTCTTCATTCCTATCTTCTCAAAACTCCAAGAGCCCCTTCCCGTGCCAAGGTGTTCCACCATTGAAGGAGCTTGAGCTTGTATTTTGACTATTATTACTCTCCTTTGCTTCTAGGTAAGGAATCCTCAAAGAAAATCATGTTTCCTCCATGTTCTTACCTTGACCGGAATACACATTGATATAGCTCTTTGTGTGATGTGTTCTCGCTGATTTCAACTCTTCATGGACTAGTTGGAGTCCCTCTTGTTATCTATTCAAACTCTCTTCAAAGACCAAGGTAAAACAACTACATTATGTTTTTGAAACAATGTAAAATTAGGGTTTACAATGAGATGGCTTATAGCTTGAATACTCATTATAATGTTGTATATTGTTTATAACTTGACAAGGAATCAAATACCCTACCGGTCTTGTAGTGAAACAGAAAGGATTGTTTGGAAAAGAGGTAAATCTATTAACCTTATGTTGTTTAATGCCTTAGGAGAAATGAGCTCATAAATGCTTTAAAACTACCTAAAGAGCAAATGGTGAATGACCTGGTAAATGTTCTCAAGGAGACTAGTAAAAACATATGTCTTGTTGTATGATCGCAAGTTAAAGGCATATATATTGTGGAAATTCAGTGTTTATGATTTAAGCACTTTAAGGGCCTAAGAGCCATGCATTTTAAGGGCCTAAGTGCCATGCAATTCAATTTGGTGAAGTTGTGTAAGAAAGTGTTCTTGGTGTTCTTAGTGTTCTAGGATGTTTAATGATGAAAGTGATGTGCTAAGGTGTAACAAAATACTAGGAGAACTTATGTCGAAATTTAGGAAATGCATAAGGAGTTCAAGATGTTGTAAAGGAATTTTGATGAACTAGGAAGTGTTCTAGAGTGTAATAAGGACTTAGACATGATCTTGAGGTTCTAGCAAGTACCAAAGCCACTTAGGGACTTAGGTAAATACTTAGGCAAACTTTGGTAATAAGAGAAAGTGTAAACTTGGAAAAGAATTTTCAAGATAGATATAAGGAATTAGTTGTGAGAAATGATGCTTGGGAGATGATGTTGAAATAAGGAGAAAGCATTTTGGGATAGTAGTTATTTTAGGTATGAAACACCACTTGAAAAACTAGGAGAAAACATTGTAAGTGTTAGGAATTTTGTGAAGAAATGGGTAAAGGCTTAAGAATTAGATAATGAGTTCTATGAGTGTTTAAGGATGTCTTAAGGTGTGTTGAAGTGCCCAAATAAGGTTAGGGGGTACTAGGTTGTATGGGGTGAAGTTTGGAGTTAAATGTAAAAAGGAAAACAAAGATTTGGGGCAGACCGGACTTGCGACCGGACTTGCAAGTTCGGTCGGGCCCAGTTTACCCTGCGAGAATTAGCTTCTGGAATGGACCGACCTTGGGGACCGGACTTGCAAGGTCGGTCGGGCTTGTATTTTGTGTACGGATTGAGTTACTGGAATCGACCGGACATAGGACCGGACTTGGCAAGTCCGGTCGGGCTAAATTTCCAAAGGGAAGAAACTCTCGGGAATAGACCGAGCTTGCGACCGGACTTACAAGGTCGGTCGGAGTAGAAAATTTTGTCGACAATATGTTCTGGAATCGACCGGACTTGGACAAGTCCGGTCGGCAAGGTCGGTCGGACCTTAACTTGTAAAAAAAAAAAAACAGAAAAGAGTGACTTATGTAGTTAACCCTAGGGTGTATATGAAGATAACCTAGGGTAGAATAGACACTAAAACATGTTATACAATCATGTTAAATACTTAGTAAGTTTGAAGTAAAATAAATAATTAACCGGCGTTACTAATGTGTTTAGGATTCTCGCAAGGTGGAAATCAGTCGAGGCAAGGACCAAGGTATGGTTTTCTTGCAGTCTGTTGCCTACCGGTTTACACCGGCTTGTGTGTTGTTTGTTTTTCTTGTGTTTATGACTTTGTAAGATTAAACCATGTAAAGAGTTTACAGTTGTTAAATATTATTATGTTGTTAAGTATGACTCTCTCTTCCCTTGCGTGTGTCTAACAAGACTTGACCTATTATTGTGGATTGTTTGTTGAGTTCAATGATGAACTACTAACAAGGGCTAACGGGGGAAGTGAGGAGTCCGGTCTGTTCCGGCCACGCGTGTGAGTATGGGAGTCGATGTCATAACCGGTTCGATTCTCTCTGTATGTTATGGTTAAGTTTCCAATTTGGTTTCTAACCTTTCCCTTTAGCTTAACCAAGGCTATTTTACTGACTCACGTCGGGCCACAGGGGCATACTATGTGTTATTTCGGTGTGCTTGGATCACTATATCCGAGGCACCTTGTGTTAAGTTAACCGTTCAATCTAACCGGACGGTAACGAGTTATGTAACGAGCTAAGTATGAGCGTGGCAACATTCTCTAGGCTCTAAATGGGGACTAACTGTGTTGGTTCTCTTCCTAAAAGGAACTGTATGTTTGTGATGTGTGTTATGATGTGTACAATACCCATGTTATGTTTTATATGTATGAGTTGTGTGTTTAAAATAAATACCATGTCATCATGACAAATAGTTGCGCGCATTCCGGTAGTCGATGGGCTGCGCGTTAACCATGCCAGCCAAGGGTTGCTGACCCCCTCGGGGGATCCATATTTCTTTTACTGCAGGATGAGGATCGAAGAAGCGGAGTGGCTCTAGATCCTAGGGTGTAGTTACTTTGGAGTACTTTTGGATGTTTGCCCGGGATGCGCCTGTGCTCCCGTGGCGTATTATATACTTGATTATGATGGTTTACAGTGAAGGTATACAGTGAAGGATTTATGTAAACACTCGGTATTATGTTGATGTATATATGGTTATTAGTTCTATGCTCGGGAGTCTGATCATCAGACCGGTACAATTGTATTTATTCAGCCTTGTTAGCCACGTGGGTGGTTGACGGCATTGTAGCACCAATCGTTTAGTTACTGTTTAGTTGTTTATTTTCCGCTGCGATTCCAAGTAATGTTATGTGCGTAGTAGGGGTGTTACAAAAAGTGGTATCAGAGCGAAGTATCGCTCTGATGACTAGAATACCGAGCTTAGGGATATACCGAGTTAGGAAACCTAACTACAGATACCTAAGTGAACAGATTTGGAAAGGTTGACCACTAACTAAGTGTGGAGATACCTTATTATCGGGAAGCGTTACAATCGTTGGACCGATAAGTGTGCAAGCATAATGCTAATGAGATGTTCATATGAATTCAGATGGCAGGTAGACCACGAGGTAGAGGCCGCGGGCGCGGTACTGGAGGTATGGGTGACCAGGGTGATGATACTACGGCACAGACCATGGCTGAGGCAGTTGCAGCCGCCGTAGCTCAGCTGGTACCCGATTTGGTTGCTGCTATACAGCAAGGGCAACAGCCTGGAGTTCAGCCACCACCACCACCGCCACGAGAGACCAATTGGGTCAAGGCGTTGGCTGATCTGAGGCCGCCCTCATTCAGTGGGGAGACCGATCCCCGTAAGCTCGAGGCATACATCTCCGAAATGGAGACCGCCTTCGAAACCCTAGCACCACCTGAGCAGGTCAAGGTACGACTTGCTGCTTACTACTTGAAGGGCTCGGCACAAAACTGGTGGAAGCTTGTGCGAGAGGGCAGAGTTGCTGACCCGACCTTTCAGTGGAGGGAGTACACGGCTCTGCTGCGAGCCAAATACTACCCTATACATGTGCAAGAGGCCAAGCGCCTGGAGTTGGACAATCTGAGGCAAGGGGATAAGATGACGGTAGATGAGTACTACTCAGCCTTCATCGGACTTATCCACCTGCTACCGGATCTGGGTTACTCAGACCGGATTCTTGTGAACCGTTTCTACAACGGACTGAACTATCGCCTACGCTACGGCATGGGGCCTACTGGATATACCACTTTGCAGGTAAAGGAACTACAGTGTAATGTGAATAAGTGTGTACGATGTGTTAATGTGTTGTGAATTTATTTGGCGGGGCATAACTGACACCCTAAATATAGGAGTGCTATCATGCCGCTGCTATTGTGGAGATCACCATCCGTCTGAGGGACGAGGAGAGTGTGCTTAAGCGCAAGGCTCAGAACGAGGGCCAAGGCACGCAAGGGCAGTGGGGAGGGAAGAAGAAGAAATCATACCCCCAGTCCCAGAAAGGACAGCAACAGGGTGGCAAGGGCCAGACCCAGACCACCACTGCTGAGGAGCCTCTGCAGCTCACCTATGCGTATGCGGCCAAGCCCCTACGTTCTTACCCACCTAAGGGTAATTGTCTAATTCTGTGTGATAAGTTAGAGTATATGTTGATAAGTTGTGGAACAAGTATTGATTGTGTATTGTGATAGCAGCTAGCACGGGCTCTGGACCGGAGCGCCACTATTACTGCAAGTGGTGCAACGGAGACCACCCCGGCAAGGACTGCAAGGGTAACGATGTTCAGTGCCGATACTGTAAGAAGATGGGTCACCGCGACCATGAATGCTGGCAGAACCCGAATAGTAGGAACTACAGGCCCAAGGGGCAATGGAAGGGTAAGGCCACTACGACCACCGATGGCCAGAAGACGGCGAACCAGCCACCCCCATATCAGAGGTACACGGAGTCCCAGAAGGGGAAGGGGTCGGGGTCCAACAAGGCCACCCTGAATGTGGTGGACCGGTCTGAGGCGCCAGGGCCCTCTTCTAGACCAGGTACCGCCTAAACTGTTGAATGTAATAAGTGTCTGCATACCGCATTACATGCATGTGTGTGAGTGAGTTTAAATAAACAACCATGTGAGTAAATAAATAAAGTATAGTGTGAGATTTACCTAATTAGGGTACTCTAAACTTAAAGGAACTTTCAATATATGTTATCCAATCCCACCCACACCAAACCCTGAAGAAACCACCATCAACATCACCGACTTTCCATTGGAGCAATGTCAGGTCATCCAGCCAGGTATGATACTTTAAATGGATACCTGACACCGGAAGCACAAATCCATATCATCAGACGATGCGACGAACTTGGAGCAGAACCAGGAGGGTTCTACACACCCGAATACCCGAACGGAGCAAGGATGCAATTAAAGATGATGTGCATGGGTAAGGACTGGAACCCTTACGCCAAGACATATCAAGAAGTACGAGCTGAAGATGGAGCAACGGTACCAAGTATACCTGAGGAGTTCCTTGCGGTCGTTAACCACGCCGTGGGAATTGCTCAGCAAGTTGAAACGGAATCAATTCCAAGTGTAAAAGCAGATCTATGCATTGTGAACTTCTACCAGAAAGGTGGACGGTTAGGTATACACCAAGACAAGGACGAGTCACCCGAGTCTCTAAGTAAGGGAGTACCCGTGGTGTCTTAGTCCATTGGTGATACCGCAGTGTTTGTGTATGGCGAGCAGAAGCGTGCTGACCTCGCAAAGAAGCTATTGTTGAAATCGGGAGATGTATTAATCATGGGTGGGCAATCAAGGATGCTATACCATGGCATCAGAAAGATCAAACTGAATACCGCACCGTCGGCAGTGATCAATGCTACACACATGAAACCCGGACGTTTGAATTTGACCTTCAGACAGTTTTAAGCCTTGTATAATTATGTGATAAACCAGTGTGTATTAAGGATGTTGTAAGTGTAAATCATGGCGACAGTATAAGCCAATGAATGTTGTAAAAAGAGGTGTTAATGAATAAAGTGGTTGTTTGAAGCATATAAACCGTGTTGTTACCCAATACTTATTAGTTTGCCAATGAATTAGGCTGTGCACTCGGAACGGGAGGTATACTGAGTGTCTGCAATAAGGCAGAAGCCGGCAAGAGCGGCACAATCCTCACCGGTACCTTTCCAGTGAATGGCGTGGATGCATCGATCTTGTTCGACTCTGGAGCCTCACACACATTCATTTCGCTATCATTTGCGAAGAGGCTGGGGTTAGACGGTGAAGAGATGCCAGACTTCGTGGTCACTCTCCCGTCGAAAGAGCGGATCAGATGTACCCGCTACTACCGAGATGCTATTGTTCGAATCAGGGGTGAAGAGTTTCCGATCGACTTGATAGAGTTCGACGGACTAGGCTTTGATGTGATTGTCGGGATGAACTGGTTGGAGCGGTACAAGGGCAGAATCCTGTGTGCCGAGCATCGACTGCTTCTTCGGAGTCCATCTGGGGTTACCATATCTTACCGCCAGAGGCCCAGGGAGCCTTCGACTCAGATCATCACCGCCATGGCTATGTATCACGAGTTACGACGAGGGAGTGATGTATACCTCTGCTATGTCCAGGACATAGAGAGAGACCCTGAGTTTAGCCCAGATGTGCCGGTAGTGTCGGAGTTTCCTGATGTATTTCCTAAGGAACTGCCGGCATGC
Source organism: Limonium bicolor (assembly GCA_023374045.1). Lineage (NCBI taxonomy): Eukaryota > Viridiplantae > Streptophyta > Magnoliopsida > Caryophyllales > Plumbaginaceae > Limonium > Limonium bicolor. The sequence goes on along the minus strand of JAIOTZ010000031.1, from coordinate 17,968 downwards.
CGCCAGCACGAGAGGTTGAGTTTGAGATTGATCTAGTTCCGGGCACCGGACCCATTGCGAAAGCACCTTACCGTATGGCTCCAGCAGAGATGACAGAGCTCAAGGAGCAGCTGAGAGACCTACTCGACAAGGGCTTTATCCGCCCTAGTGTTTCACCATGGGGAGCGCCGGTCCTCTTCGTGAAGAAGAAGGACGGTAGCCTCCGCCTATGTATTGATTATCGGGAGCTGAATGCTGTTACGGTGAAGAACCGTTACCCCTTACCACGCATCGACGATCTATTTGATCAGCTGAGGGGAGCATCAGTATTCTCCAAGATAGACCTACGTTCCGGATACCACCAGATTGCCATCCGTGACAGTGATATCGAAAAGACAGCTTTCAGAACTAGGTATGGGCATTATGAGTTCACAGTTATGCCGTTTGGCTTGTCAAATGCACCAGCAAAGTTCATGGACTTAATGAACCGTTTGTTCCAAGATCAGTTGGACAAATCAGTGGTAGTCTTCATCGATGACATACTTGTGTATTCGAAATCGAGAGGTGAGCATGAAAGCCACCTGAGAGATGTATTGCAGACATTGAGAAGAATCAGCTGTATGCTAAATTTTCTAAGTGTGAATTTTGGTTGAATCAAGTGTCCTTCCTTGGACATGTGATTTCTGAGGCCGGGATCGCTGTTGATCCGGCAAAGATAGATGCAGTGCGCACCTGGCCTAGGCCGAAGACAGTTACCGACATCAGGAGCTTCCTCGGTCTGCCAGGTTACTATAGGAGATTTGTGAAGGACTTCTCCAGTGTCTCGAAGCCGATGACTTCCTTGATGAAAAAGGATGCACCATTCGAGTGGACAGTCGACTGTGAGAGGGCTTTCACGAGTCTCAAGGATGCTCTGACATCTGCACCGGTTCTGACATTACCAGACGGTCCAGATGGTTTTGAGGTCTATTGCGACGCATCAGGCAGGGGTATGGGTTGTGTGTTGATGCAACACGGGAAGGTCGTGGCTTACGCCTCCCGACAGCTGAAGAAGCATGAGGAGAACTACCCTACCCACGACTTAGAATTGGGGGCCATTGTCTTCGCACTGAAGATATGGCGACATCACTTGTATGGGGTAAGTGTGACGATTTATTCTGACCACAAGAGTTTAAAGTACTTGTTCACTCAGAAGGAGTTGAACATGAGGCAAAGAAGGTGGGTTGAATTTCTGAATGATTATGACATCAATTTACAGTACAAGGAGGGTAAGGCAAATGTGGTAGCTGACGCATTGAGTCGCCGAGCACACTCTCTCCATTCGCTAGTCTCTCATACTGGCTTGGTTGAAGAGGTGCGGAGTGCTCAGATGACGGATCAGTACATGATGGAGATTAGGCAGAAGCTTATTGATGGCACATTCGAGGGTCAGAAGTACGACTTCAGACTCCACGATGATGACCTGATTAGGCTTAATGGTCGATTGTGTATACCCAGGAGTAGCGCTGAGCTGAAGGAGCGCATATTGAGTGAATCCCATTGTTCTACTACTTCGATTCACCCCGGAGCTTCAAAGATGTATAAAGGTATGAAAAGATATTTCTGGTGGGCTGGAATGAAAAAGGATGTGAATGACTATGTGTTGAGGTGTCTCACTTGTCAGAAGGTCAAGTTTGAGCACCGACGGCCTGGTGGTATGGTGCAGCCAATGCCAGTGCCGGAGTGGAAGTTCCATGACATATCTATGGACTTCGTGGTAGGGCTTCCGCCTACAAGGGGAGGTCTGAATATGATTTGGGTTGTAGTTGACCGACTGACCAAGGTGGCCCGATTCATCCCGATGAAGGACACCTGGAAAGTGGCAAGATTGGCAGAACTATTCGATAAAGAAATTGTAAGACATCATGGTGTACCAAAGACGATTGTATCTGACAGAGATACCAGATTCTTATCCAGATATTGGAAGTCTACACGAGAGGCATTGGGTACTGAACTGAAATTGAGTACGGCGTTTCACCCACAGACCGATGGTCAGAGTGAGCGCACCATACAGACACTTGAGGATATGCTACGTGCATGTGCACTTGACTTTCAGACCAGCTGGATTGATAAGTTACATCTGATCGAGTTTAGTTACAACAACAGTTATCATGCATCGATCAAGATGTCTCCCTTCCAGGCATTGTACGGTAGACCATGCCGCACGCCATTATGCTGGGATGAGTCGAGTGAGACGGTCATTATAGGACCAGAGTATCTTGAGCAAGTTCAGGCAGAAGTTCGCCAGATCCGGGCTAATATGAAAGCAGCTCAGGATAGACAGAAGTCGTACGCAGATGTGCGCCGACGTGACCTGGAGTTCGCCGTGGGCGATCAGGTATTTTTGAGAGTATCCCCCATGAAGGGAGTGTTTCGTTTTGGCCAGAAGGGCAAGTTGAGCCCAAAATATGTGGGGCCTTATGTTGTGACGGAGCGGATCGGCCCGGTAGCTTATAGACTTGACTTACCCGCCGAACTGGGCAAGGTACATGATGTATTTCATGTGTCCCAGTTGAAGAAGTATATGTCTCATCCGTCTCATGTGCTTCAGCCTGAAAGGCTAACTTTAGAGCCGACCATGCGATCAGTGGAGACTCCGGTACGGATTCTGGACACTAAGACTCGAGACACTCGCCATAAGTCTGTGAGACTGGTGAAGGTTCTCTGGTCTAACCAGGACGTTGAGGAGGCCACTTGGGAGCTGGAAGATAAGATGAAGGCGAAGTACCCGTCGTTGTTTACTTCTTAGTGTTTGTATGTATAGGGTACGGGGCGTACCCCTATTTAAGGGGGGTAGAGCCGTTTCGGTTATGTGTATGACATGTATTTGAATACATTGTCTGTGTTGTGTTGTCATGTTGTTAATGTTACAGACCGCTGAGTCTGAATGATGTTGTGATGTTTTGTTGTTTGGACCATGTGTCCGATATGATGTAAAGATGTTTTAATGTGATATAGAAGTGTTGTTGATATGTGTTCTCATGTTCTAATGTTTAGGTTGTGGAAGTATGAACTTTGGGGACAAAGTTCTTTTAAGGGGGGTAGATTGAAATACCCCAAACCTAGTGATGTTGTTTAAAGGGTGTAATAAGACTAAAAAGAGTCTTAGAAACATTAGTAAACAAATTTAAACTAAAGAAACACAAAATGTGCTCTAAAGTCAATAAGAGCCAAAATGTGCTATAAGCTTGGGATAAACTTGGGTAAGACCAATGAGCTTACCAAGACCTCATTTATACACTAATGAACATATTAAACCAATTACCAAAGAAAACCAAGCTTGAAAACAAGTTAAAACACAAAATGTGCTTTAAGAAGTCTTAAAGCACATTTTTGAAAAATTGTCTTGTAAATGAGTTTTGAGTGGCTAAATGTCCTCATTACTCTTAATATATATGTGTACTATATAGTATCACATTTGGGTGGCTATATTAATGGGAAATCAAAAATTTCACTTCTAAGTGCCTTGTTTAGGTGAATAGTGATTTTTATAAGCTAGTTTATACATATGTTGTATTAAGTAATTAAATTGACAAACAAAGACTAAAATACCCTCATACTAATAAGGGGGCCGGTTTTCTAAGTGTGGTGACTCACCACTCTCTAGTTGATATAATAAGTAAGTAAAGAAAACTAATTAAACTTACTTTTTACTTTATACTAAATATCTCTTAAAAAATTCTATCTCATTCTCTCTTTTCCTTCCTTCATTTCCACGGTCACAATCTCTTCTCCTTCCTTCTTGCTGCTCTCTCGGTAATACTACTACCACCATAGAAACTCCACTTTGACCTCTTGTAAAATCTTGCTCACTTGTTCAAATCAAAAACAAACACCACCAATCTCTTCCTCTCATCAAGCTCTTCATTCCTATCTTCTCAAAACTCCAAGAGCCCCATTTCGGTGCCAAGGTGTTCCACCATTGAAGGAGCTTGAGCTTGTATTTTGACATATTATTACTCTCCTTTGCTTCTAGGTAAGGAATCTCAAAGAAAAATCATGTTTCCTCCATGTTTTACCTTGACCGAAAATACACATTGATATAGCTCTTTGTGTGACTTTGTTCTAGCTTCATTTCAACTCTTCATGGACTAGGTGGAGTCCTCTCTTGTTATATATTCAAACTCTCTTCAAAGATCAAGGTAAAACAACTACATTAATGTTTTTGAAACAATGTAAAATTAGGGTTTACAATGAGATGAAGCTTATAGCTTGAATACTCATTATAATGTTTGTATATTGTTTAGAACTTGACAAGGAATCAAATACCCTACCGGTCTTGTAGTGAAACAAGAAAGGAATTGTTTGGAAAAGAGGTAAATCTATAACCTTATGTTGTTTAATGCCTTAGGAGAAATGAGCTTATAATGCTTATTAAAACTACCTAAAGAGCAAATGGTAATGACCTAGTAAATGTTCTCAAGGAGACTAGTAAAATAACATATGTCTTGTTGTATGTAATCGCAGGTTAAAGGCATATATATTGTGGAAATTCAGTGTTTATGATTTAAGCACTTTAAGGGCCTAAGAGCCATGCATTTTAAGGGCCTAAGTGCCATGCAATTCAATTATGCACTATATTGTGATGTAGTGTGAATTTGGTGAAGTTGTGTAAGAAAGTGTTCTTGGTGTTTTTAGTGTTCTAGGATGTTTAATGATGAAAATGTGCTAATGTGTAAGGTGTGTAACAAAATACTAGGAGAACTTATGTCGAAATTTAGGAAATGCATAAGGAGTTCAAGATGTTGTAAAGGAATTTTGATGAACTAGGAAGTGTTCTAGAGTGTAATAAGGACTTAGACATGATCTTGAGGTTCTAGCAAGTACCAAAGCCACTTAGGGACTTAGGTAAATACTTAGGCAAACTTTGGTAATAAGAGAAAGTGTAAACTTGGAAAAGAATTTCAAGATAGATATAAGGAATTAGTTGTGAGAAATGATGCTTGGGAGATGATGTTGAAATAAGGAGAAAGCATTTTGGGATAGTAGTTATTTTAGGTATGAAACACCACTTGAAAAACTAGGAGAAAACATTGTAAGTGTTAGGAATTTGTGAAGAAATGGGTAAAGGCTTAAGGAATTAGATAATGAGTTTATGAGTGTTTAAGGATGTCTTAAGGTGTGTTGAAGTGCCCAAATAAGGTTAGGGGGTACTAGGTTGTATGGGGTGAAGTTTGGAGTTAAATGTAAAAAGGAAAACAAAGATTTGGGCAGACCGGACTTGCGACCGGACTTGCAAGTTCGGTCGGGCCCAGTTTACCCTGCGAGAATAGCTTCTGGAATGGACCGACCTTGGGGACCGGACTTGCAAGGTCGGTCGGGCTTGTATTTTGTGTACGGATTGAGTTACTGGAATCGACCGGACATAGGACCGGACTTGGCAAGTCCGGTCGGGCTAAATTTCCAAAGGAGAAAACTCTCGGGAATAGACCGAGCTTGCGACCGGACTTACAAGGTCGGTCGGAGTAGAAAATTTTGTCAACAATATGTTCTGGAATCGACCGGACTTGGACAAGTCCGGTCGGCAAGGTCGGTCGGACCTTAACTTGTAAAAAAAAAAAAACAGAAAAGAGTGTGACTTATGTAGTTAACCCTAGGGTGTATAATGAAGATAACCTAGGGTAGAATAGACACTAAAACATGTCATACAATCATGTTAAATACTTAGTAAGTTTGAAGTAAAATAAATAATTAACCGGCGTTACTAATGTGTTTAGGATTCTCGCAAGGTGGAAATCAGTCGAGGCAAGGACCAAGGTATGGTTTTCTTGCAGTCTGTTGCCTACCGGTTTACACCGGCTTGTGTGTTGTTTGTTTTTCTGTGTGTTTATGACTTTGTAAGATTAAACCATGTAAAGAGTTTACAGTTGTTAAATATTATGATGTTGTTAAGTATGACTCTCTCTTCCCTTGCGTGTGTCTAACAAGACTTGACCTATTATTGTGGATTGTTTGTTGAGTTCAATGATGAACTACTAACAAGGGCTAACGGGGGAAGTGAGGAGTCCGGTCTGTTCCGGCCACGCGTGTGAGTATGGGAGTCGATGTCATAACCGGTTCGATTCTCTCTGTATGTTATGGTTAAGTTTCCAATTTGGTTTCTAACCTTCCCTTTAGCTTAACCAAGGCTATTTTACTGACTCACGTCGGGCCACAGGGGCATACTATGTGTTATTTCGGTGTGCTTGGATCACTATATCCGAGGCACCTTGTGTTAAGTTAACCGTTCAATCTAACCGGACGGTAACGAGTTATGTAACGAGCTAAGTATGAGCGTGGCAACATTCTCTAGGCTCTAAATGGGGACTAACTGTGTTGGTTCTCTTCCTAAAAGGAACTGTATGTTTGTGATGTGTGTTATGATGTGTACAATACCCATGTTATGTTTTATATGTATGAGTTGTGTGTTTAAAATAAATACCATGTCATCATGACAAATAGTTGCGCGCATTCCGGTAGTCGATGGGCTGCGCGTTAACCATACCAGCCAAGGGTTGCTGACCCCCTCGGGGGATCCATATTTCTTTTACTGCAGGATGAGGATCGAAGAAGCGTAGTGGCTCTAGATCCTAGGGTGTAGTTACTTTGCAGTACTTTTGGATGTTTGCCCGGGATGCGCCTGTGCTCCCGTGGCGTATTATATACTTGATTATGATGGTTTACAGTGAAGGTATACAGTGAAGGATTTATGTAAACACTCGGTATTATGTTGATGTATAATATGGTTATTAGTTCTATGCTCGGGAGTCTGATCATCAGACCGGTACAATTGTATTTATTCAGCCTTGTTAGCCACGTGGGTGGTTGACGGCATTGTAGCACCAATCGTTTAGTTACTGTTTAGTTGTTTATTTTCCGCTGCGATTCCAAGTAATGTTATGTGCGTAGTAGGGGTGTTACATGAAGCTTTAGAACCAATAAAATCAATAAAACGAGAGATTAGTAAAAACTGTCAAAAACGGGAAGTTGTGGGGTAGAAATATAAATAACCCAAACTTATGTGTCCAATAATGTAAAAAGAAAAATTCAAAACCCACATGGGTCTGTGGGCTGTCCGATTTTGGTCCCCCTCACACCTCTCTTTATTTCTCCTCTTATTTACAAACAAACAAAATAAGCAAAAGCAAAAAGTAAAACACTAAAGTAACTCCCTCACTCACATACTCTCTCTCCTATCTCATTTCCCCTCTCTCACGTGAATCCCCTCCTTCCTCTTCTCTGATTTTCTTTCTTTCTTCCATTGCAAACCGATGGCCATGGAGAAGTAGAGAAACCCACACAAAGTGCCATCTTCTCTCCTTTGTAACTCTCTCCAAACTCTTCCAAAAATTATAAAAATACCACCATTGTAATCCTCTCACCAAGAGCTACATTTTCATCCTTCCAAAATTCGAAAACAATGATTTTCGTTTTCATGGGTATGTCCCATTTGGAGCTTCAACACCACCATTAGAAGGCCCTCCTTCTCCTTGTTCTTTTAAGGTAAAAACATTCTCAAAAACTCCATCTTTTTCTAGCCTAAAGGGCAAAACGAAAATGTGAACTAAACCCTTGCTTGCTCCTCTTGTGCCCAGCCGGTTTTGGCATTTTGAAAGGGGTGGAAAGACCATTCTTGAGCTGCTCCAAGTGTTTCATAAACCCTTGCAAGGTAATGAAATCTCCAAACCCTAAAACCTACTTAAAGCTTAATAATAGTTAGGGTTAGTTATTAGTGTATTGAAATGTGTACGTGTATGGGTTGTAGAGTAGAGAATTTGTATTTGCTAAACCGGTGGAGGAAGAGAGGAAGGAAGAAACAAGAGGAACAAAGAAAACTAGAAGAGAGACAAGGTAAGAATACTCATTGTGTAGCTTGGTATACATATGTGTATGTAACAGATTTTATAAGTTTGGATTTGGGTAATGAAAATGTGTATTGAAAAATGGTAATGTATTAGTAGTGTAATGTGTAGGAGAATATAAGTATTTTGAAGCCTTAAAAGATATGTTAAAACTTGTTAAAACAGATTGGGAATGATGTGTTTGAGTGCAGGAATTTTTATGAGTGTTTAGTATTGGTGGTGTATATGGGAGCTTGTATATGTTGGCTATTGAAACAGGTGAAATAAGTGTTGAGTTGTGAACTAGAATGAGTGGTGATAGTGTAAAAATATAGGGGAGACTATGGCAAAATTTACATAGGAATAGAACACTTAGTGAATTAGAAACTAGGTGGAAAATGAATGTTGTAACAGATTTTGTTTGAGGAGGATGGATTGGTAAGTGGAGAATGAGGAGGAGACATGTAAAGATCTGTAGCAAGAGGTAGTGGATTGCATTGGAGGAACTAGGAGGAATTAAAGTACAAGAGTTAGTAAAATGAGTATTGGACTTGGGTATAGATATTGTGGTGTTGGAGATGAATTGGGATGGTAATTTAGCATTAGAGAAGGGAACTAGACATGGAGGAAATAAGAACCCAAATCTGTAGCAAAACCATTTGGTGAAATAATGTAAGTGCTGGGATGAAAATGTGGAGAACTTATGGTGAGTGGTTTGATACCTTGAAACAGATTTGGAGAAGAGCTAGGTAATGGGATGGAAGTAGGATGGTAAGATGATGCAATTAGAATGCTAGGAGTGGCATTGGTAGAGGAAGTATTGGATGGTAGAAGTTGGTTTAAAAATCTGTAGCAAGAGAGCAACAAAAACTGTTGCATGTGTTGAAGAAGAAGTGAGAAAAATTGTGTAAGTTGATTTAGAAGTGAAAAATGAATTGGATGGATGAACTAAGGTGAATTAGAGGATTTAATTAGTGTTTAAACATGTAGTAAACATGGAAATGAGTAGGAAAAGATTGGGTGAGAATAGAGCTGAATTTGGAATCCAAGTAGATAATTAAAAGGGGTTCTGCAGCCGACCTACCCAGGCGACCTACCCTAGACTGGGTCGGTCGGGCCGAATTCTGTAACCCGGGTACTCTCTGCAGCCGACCTACCCAGGCGACCTACCCAGAGTGGGTCGGTCAGCCTTTATAAAAAAAAAATTAATTAAATTTTAATTAGATAAGTATATGTAAATACATATATGTATAATAATATAGATATATATAATATACATTATATATATAATATAAAATACATACATAATATATATACACATATATATATATATATATAACATACATATATATGTGAATGAGTAAGGCGTTAATGCTAAAGTAAAGAAGGTAAGAAAGTTGTGAATATAAAGAACATTAAGTTATACCGAAATAACGGGATAACGGGGTAAGTACGGGAGTAGTAACTATGCATGTATTGTAATGCTTAGTATTAATTGAATCATTTGACATGTAGTCATTGGTTCGAGAATAAGGATCGAGGAACAAGAGTGAACCAAAAGGACAAGGGAACACCCGGTAAAGTAAATTCCGGTAAAAAGGTATGATTTATTCATGCCCTGTATCCTAATCTGGTTACCCCGATTTGTGTGCTTATTTGACCACCTAAATAAGATAAATGCATGAATCGGACTATATTGCACTTACCTGTGCTTGACTTATGTCGTGCTTGATATTTATTGTCTTGAGCACTAGTTTGTATAATTCATGAAATATATGAATGATGGTGAATGGTATTCGAACCTCGTATTGTACTTGTGTAATGTATTGTACCTCGTATGTATGTGTATTGTATTATTGTGGCTTGGATGTTGACTTGTGCTAATTCCTAACTATCTAACTCCTAACTTAAGTGAGTAAATTGGAATGAGTACAAGTCCGATATAGTTTCGGCCACGTGTGAGGATGCGGAGTCACAAGAGGTTGGCTGCAATTCCTGACTCTTAAACTGGTCCGCGGCCCAAATCCCTTAAATGGGTAGCATCCCGGATTGGTGAGTCAAGTAAATCCCGGAGGTGGGACGGAGTAGTCCCCAGGGCCGGAGGTCCCGACGACTTAAACTTAAGTAAGAGTAAGAGTAAGTAAGTATGGATCCGTAAGTATGTATGAGTATGTATGCGTATTATGAAGTAACGAGTAAAAGAGTAATCTCCACCCGATTAACCGGGTGGACCAATGAAGCTAACAAGAATTGTATATTGTGTATGTAATGAGTATGTATTTCGGAAGAAGGTAAGTATGTATTGGATGGTTTATTGTATTCCTTGTATGTAATGTAGTGTATGTATGTATGCCTTGCGTAAGTATTGTTGTATTGTGTATAAGAGCATGTATGCATGTATGTTTGAATGAAATCAACCGCATGTATTCGACCAAGTGGTCGGCGTACCCTCACTAGTACGTGGGGTATGCGGTTATCATGCTCGGCGAAAGCTGACCCCTTCGGGGGACATTTTTTTAGTGTGCAGGTACCCGAAGCGAATGTGGTCAAGGCACGAGACCGGCGACTACATTGGATAGTAGTAGTAGAATGTAGAGGTGTATCAACTAGCACACCCCTTGTATTTAGAAAGTAATGTAGTAGTGAGGAATGGGTAGTAAGTAGTCTCTTAGGGTGTATGTATGAACTTGGATGGGATATGATAATTGTATAAGGATCCTAGTAGACTCGGTTAAGTATATTGTATGGATTGAAGAGGAGTAAGTACTGAATGGAGTATTGTTGTAATTGATTGATGAATGGAGTATGTATTCTAGATGCGTAGTACTCGGGATTCCGGTCCATCAGACCGATGCTGTATGTAGAGGTAGTAGCCTTGTTAGTCACGTGGGTGACTAACGGCATTGTATCACCCATTGTATGTAAGTATATTTCCGCTGCGTGTATCTGATATGTATGGAGATTGGACGGTAAGCATTGTACTAATGGTAGGGGTGTTACAAATAGTAAGTTTTATAAGTCAATAAATCTTGGAAAAATTTCAAGACACTCCAATTATATTATAAAAGATTTTAGAAATATATGGAACATTGATTTGGATCATAAAAGTCAATATAAAATCATAGTTGAAATATCCCTAATAATAAAAATAATTAAGGTCTAATTATATAAGGCTAACATGTTGCAATAATGGATTAAGTAAATATTTACATGAATTAAGGTTTCAATGAACCTCAATTATATTTATAAAATAATATATAGTCTAAAAAGATTTATCAAACCTAACATGAAATTCTACATTAAGGGGTTTCCTGATGAGCTTGACAAAACTGGGCCGTCCGATTGTAGTTAGGGGAAACGGACGGCCAAGATTATAACGTAGATGATTAAGTGATATACATCCTAGAATAAAACTCTGACTTGTTGAATTTATTTAATGACCTTCCCTAATGTATTTTGACTTGAAATTTTAACCATAGATTCCTTATAAACTATAGTTTATTTTCATGTAAATTAATATGAGTTTTGAGTTTTTAAACGTAAGTTATAATTTTTGTAATTTCTAAGTATTATGGAATTATTTAGATAATTTTAAAGTTTTTTTTTATGAAACAAAATGTTTATAATATGTCTAAAATATCGCAGTTACTATATGTTATATTTGGGAATTTTTAGACAAGAGTAAATGGGTCTAAAAATTGTGTTTATGAATTTTTCATAAGTTATCTTATAATATATGGTTTTTATTGTAACCAAAAATTAAGGTATAGTTGAATAATGAACTTTATAGATTGGGAAAAATATAAGACTAAACTAACATTTAATACAGAATTTCAATAAATCTTTTTAGGATAAACTTTTAAGTGAAGTAAAAATTATATATATATAAAGGAAATAAAATAGTAACTTAGGTTAAATCAAGGAATTGAATTAATCTCCATCTATATTAATTATATAACGTGGTAGTTAATATACTTAATTGAAACTAAGGGAAATACTTTATTTCATAAACCATATATTGGATGTGGATATGTGTAAAAGTTAATAAAGATAATTAAATACAATACAACTACACAAAGAATGTCTTGAATAAATCCTAATACTATATATATATATATATATATATAATACTAACATAAATAAGAAATGACATACCTTATAGAAAACATAATAAGAGGGAAATATTAGAGTAACATTCATACGTAGCAATTAAAATATTAAATGTTAATGTGACAACAGGTGGACTATTAGGAGGATATATATATATATATATATATATATAATATATATATATATATATATATATATATATATATTTATATCTTAAACTTTAGGACTTCAATCAGTATTGATATAAATTAGTCAATTGTAACATAGGAGTATATTCTCTGAAGAGTCAATTTAACAAAAAAAAAAGATTTTATGTAACATGTAATACCCATCGTTACACGTAATAATACCACAAATTTAAATGAGGAAGCTTGAGAGGTTATCTAACAAACTAATTTAATATGAGAGCAATATATCTGGAAATAAAAGGGTCTCTTCATTTTCCTTCTTTCTTCTTCTTTTTATTTATTATTAATCTCTTCAATTCCCTTTATTCAAGATTACAATTGGAATATACATGCTGGCGTCTAGCTCCCTCACTCACGGTAATTTTGCAGTTCTGCACATATCTCATATTTTTTTTTCACTCACATTACAACATACCCGCCAGCACTTCATTTTCTTTTCCCCCTGTTACAACAATGTCTTTCTGAATTCTGCTGCTTCTCTTTAACTTACCTTCACTCATGTTACAACAAAGAAAACAAAAATATAAAACATAAACGATAGCCCCTCTCTATTTTCTTTTCACTCATGGTTATAATTTAATTGGCAAACCTCTCTCTCCTTTCCTATTCCCTCATTCACTGTCATATATATATTCTCAACGTTCATTTCTCTCTCATTAACTCATCACTCACGGTTAATACATGTAATTCTCTCTTCATGTCCCTTCTTCATTTCTATTTTTATTCTCCTCATTTATAAAATTTATTTTGCAAACTCATTTCCATGAGCACTTATGCGGCAACAATGGATAGACAAACAAAGGATTCTTCATTTTTCTTATAATTATTGACAATCAAGGAACTTACATGCTGGCCCTCTTCTTCATTTCTTTCATTTATAATGGAAGTCTCTTTTCATTTCATCTTCTCTCACGTTATACATATCAATTTCCCTTCATATATTCTTCCTCTCACGTTGCAATTTACCGGTGAAGAAACTTACTTGCTCTGCATCTCTTATTTCTTTACAATCTTCATTTTCTTCAGTAACTCTGGAACCCAATATTTTCATTCTCTTCACAGTAATTTGCAACCCAGTATCCTAATTCTCTTCACGGTAATTTTACAACCTACCACACTCTGTAAAATTTGCAACCAAAAAAAAAAAACATACACGCGCTCATCTCCATTCTATTGCATCGCAGTTGTTGTGACAACCACTGGAACTGCTTGCTTGTTCCAGAACGGTAACACACCCCAAACTTATCTTCTTCTTCCTCTGGTACCAAAACGAAGGATTACATGTTCTGCCTTTTCTTCATTCTTGTGTATGATTATCGTTGCTGGAAACCAAAACTAGCGGGCAAGGAATACAAGCTCTCCGCCAGATTCATTCTTCTTTCGTGTAGGCCAAGCTACTCCAAGTCTTCCATCTTGGTTCAAACCGGGCCGGGAATTAAGGTAAAGTATAATTAAAAACTCAAACAATTCCTAACTAACTCCTCCCATATAACTCCTTTATTGTTCTGAAAAAAACGAGTAATATTAAATGAAATCCCCAAACCTTAAAATGTTATTTAAACATTAAAACTGATTTATTAAGACTAAAAAGAGTCTTAGAACATTAGCAAACAATTTAAAACATAGAAAATACAAGTAATTACCTTAAGGTTATTTAGGGCGAAAATGCTCTAAGCTTGGGATAAGCTTGGTTAAGGCTTGATAAGCTTACCAAGACTTCATTCATATTAATGAACATATTAAATCAATTACCAAAGAAAACCAAGCTTGAAAACAAGTTAAAACACAAAATGTGCTTTAAGGAGTTTAGAGCACATTTTTGAAAAATGTTTGTAAATGAGTTTGAATGGCTAAATGTCCATCATTTCTTAAATATATGTGACTATATAGTATCACATTGGGTGGTATATTAGTGGGAAATCAAAAATTTCACTTCTATGTGCCTTGTATAGGTGAATAGTAATTTTTACAAGCTAGTTTATAACATATGTTTTATAAGTAATTAAATTGACAAACAAAGACTAAAATACCCTCTACTAATATAGGGGGCCGGTTTTTGTAGTGAGGAGTCACCAAGTATGTTAACTTGTTAAGTAAATAAATGTGACGTCATAGGTACTATTGCTTTAAGGCTTAAATATCTTCAAAAAGTAAATTCAATCTTCTCTCTTCTTTGCCTCTTCTTTCACACGGTTGCAAGTCTCTTTCCCTTCCTTCTTGCTCTCTCTCACGGTAACACACACACCACCATTAAAACACAACTTCAAGCTCTGCCAAATCTTCCTCACTTGTCCAAATTAAGAACAAAAACCACCATTTCTTCCTTGCATCAAGCTCTTCATTTCTATCTTCTTAAAACTTCAAGACAACCATTTCGGTGCCATGGAGTTCCACCATGAAGGAGCTTGAGTGTTCTTCTACATATTATTACTCTCCTTGGCTTCTAGGTAAGGAATCTCAAATAAAAATCAAGTTTCCTCCTTGTTTTGCCATAACCGAAAATACATATTGAAGGAGCTCTTTATGTGACCTTGTTCTAGCTTCATTTCAACCCTTCTTGGACTAGGTGGAGTCCTCTTTCATAGACATTCAAACTCTCTTCAAAGATCAAGGTAAAACAACCACATTGATGTTTTTGAAATAATGTGAAACTAGGGTTTACAATGAGATGGAGCTTATAGCTTGAATACTCATTTAATGTTTGTATATTGTTTAGAGCTTGTCAAAGAATCAAGTACTCTATCGGTTTTCTAAAGGAAAACAAGAAAGAAGTTTGGTTGGAAAAGAGGTATTAAAATACTAACCAATGTTGTTTAATGCCTTAGGAGAAATGAGCTTATAAATGCTTATTAAAACTACCTAAAGAGCAAAAGGTGAATGACTAGTAAAGGTTCTCATGAGATTAGTAAAAGGCATATGTGTTGAGTGTATTTGCAGGTTAAAGGCACGTATATTGAGGAAATTCAGTGTTTATGATTTAAGCAATTTAAGGGCTAAGAGCCATGCATTTTAAGGCCTAAGTGCCATGCAATTTAAGTTGTGCATAATGTTGTAATATAGTGATTTTAGAGAAGTTTTGTGTATGAGAGTGTTCTTGGTGATTTTAGGTGTTTTTGTGTGTTTGTGAAGAAAACAAAGTGTTTAGGCTTAGTAATGTTCTAGGAGAACCCATGTCAAAATTTAGGAAATATCTAAGGAGTTCTAGGTATTAATGTAAGGTTGGTGAAAGAGATGTTAGAAAATGACTAGGTGTTACTAGAGGAGAAACTATGTCTTAGAGTGTCCTAGGTAAACAAAAGGCTAGACATTAACTAGAGTTTAGGTTGGTGAGAAATAATGCTTTAGAGATGATGTTGTAGTGGTGAGGAAGCATTTGGGATAGTAGTTACCATAGGTGAAAACCCATCTAGGAACCTAGTATAAAATAACATAAGGTTAAGGAATTCTTACAAGGAAATAAGTAAATGATTCAAGGAATTAGAAAATGAGTTTCATGGATGTTGTATGTGGATGTAAGGTTACCAAATGTTGTTAGGAAGCATTAAGAGGCCTTAGGAGAAGTTTGGTGAAGAATTGGCAGGTTTGGGTAAGTTTAGAGGGCGACCGACCCAGGGGCCGACCCAGTTTTTGGGTCGGTCGAGCCTCTGTAAAATGTTAGGAAAATGTTCGGTAATGGACCGACCCAGAAGGTTGGGTCGGACATGGGTCGGTCGGGCAAGTTTCAAAGGAAGGAAAATGTTCGCACATGGACCGACCAGAATGGTGGGTCGGACATGGGTCGGTCAAGGTAAGTTCTTCAGACCCGAAAACCACTGGGAGGGTCCGACCCAGTGTGGGTCGGACGGTGGGTCGGTCGGACCAAAACTTGTAAAAAAAAAAAAACAGAAAAGAATGTGATTATGTAGTTAACCCTAGGGTGTTTAATGAAGGTAACCAAGGGGTAAGATAGGCATTAAAAATGTCATACAAGCATGTTGAATACATAGTAAGTGTGAAGTTAAATAATTAATTAACCGACCTTATAATGTGTATAGGATTCTCTCAAGGTGGGAACGAAACAAGGCAAGGGCCAAGGTATGGTTTTCTTGCAGTCTGTTGCCTACCGGTTTACACCGGCCTGTGTGCTGTTTGCTTTCTGTGTGTTTACGACCTTACAAGATTAAGGCATGAAAAGAGTTTACGGTTGTTTATATGATGATGATGTATATGTGACTCCTATCCCTTGGTGTGTCAACAGACACCTATGCTTGCTTGGTGTGACTTAACAAGATCACTTGTATGATCACTAACAAGTGCTAACCGGGGGAGTGAGGAGTCGGTCTGTTCCGGCCACGCGTGGAGGACGGGGTCGATATCATATCCGGTTCGACTCTCTTGGTGTATGTATGGTTGTTCTCCAATTTGGTTTTCAACCTTCCCTTAGCATCCAAAAGCTAGTTACTGACTCACGTCGGGCCACAGGGGCATACGTATGTTATTTCGGTGTGCTTGGGATCACTATATCCGACACACCTTGGGATTAAGTTAACCATTCAAATAACGGATGGTAACGAGGTATGTAACGGCTTAACATGGGATTAATGAAAATCCTAGGCTCACTGGTATTCTAACCATGATGGAATGTTCCTTGTGAGAACCGACCTTGTGGTGTTATGGATTAATGTGCTATGTTAGGTGAATAAATACATGTATATGATGTTGGTTGTTTTAAGGAACTCCATGTTATCATGACAAGTGGTTTGCGCGTATCCCGGTAGCCGATGGGCTGCGCGTTAGCCATACCAGCAAAGGTGCTGACCCCCTCGGGGGCTCCATTTCTTTTTCATTGCAGGATGAGACTCGAAGAGGCGGAATGGTTGTAGGTTTTAGACCATGATACTTTTGTTTATTTGGATGTTGGCCCGGGATGCGCCTGTGCTCCCGTGGCGTTATATTTTGTACTGTTAGTTGACGGTGAGGATGTTATGTTGTAGACGGTATGTAAATTAAATACTCGGTTTTTAATGGTTATGGTATGTTGGATGTTGGGTCCTATTGCTCGGGAGTCTGATCATCAGACCGATACGTTGTTATTTATTCTGCCTAGTTAACCACGTGGGTGGTTAACGGCGTTGTACACCAATTATTATTGTTGTTTAGTTGGTCATTTCCGCTGCGACTGTATTTATTGTTAGGCGCGTAGTAGGGGTGTTACAAAAAGTGGTATCAGAGCGAAGTATCGCTCTGATGACTAGAATACCGAGCATAGGAGTAAAAAACCGAGTTAGAAATCTAACTATACTTATGGAGTGAGCAGTTATGGAGGGGTTAACCACTAACTAAGTGTGGGAATACCTTATAATCGGGAGACGTTACTACCGTTGGACGATAGTGTGCAAGCGTGTTGCTAATGAATGTTCATATGAATTCAGATGTCAGGTAGACGCGAGGTCGAGGCCGCGGACGCGGTACTGGAGATATGGGTGACCAGGGCGAGAACCCTACGGCACAGATATGGCTGAGGCAGTTGCAGCCGCCGTAGCCCCAGATGGTCCCCAGATTGTAGCTGCGGTGCAGCAGGGGCAACAGGCCCGGAGTTCAGCCACCACCACCACCGCGAGAGAGACAACTGGGTCAAGGCGTTGGCTGACTGAGGCCGCCATCATCCATGGGGAGACCGATCCCCGTAAGCTAGAGGCGTACATCTCCGAGTTGGAGACCGCCTACGAGACTTTGGCCGTACCTGATGAGGGCTAAGGTCCGACTTGCCGCCTACTACTTGAAGGGGTCGGCACAGAGTTGGTGGAAACTGGTGAGGGAGGGACAGGATGATTGATCCTGAGTTTGGATGGA
>JAIOTZ010002307.1:0-20087 GCA_023374045.1 Limonium bicolor | reverse complement strand
ACAACTACAGAATATGCCTATACTCGTGGTTGGCATATTTGATCGGCAAACCTTGTTCAAAAGTATAAAATGAAAGTTAAATCCATCATATAATATAACGCAAATAAATAAAAAGAAGATTAAAATAATTAATTTTATGCGTCAAGATAAGCTGTGCAGATGATGATGGATGTGTGATTAGTTTATGGTTAAATGGGTGTAAATAGGGAGACCTTAATTCGTTTAGAAGTAGAATGTTTAACTATTTTGCATCAATCAAAACCAATTTTTTAGAGTAAATTACTCTAAGCCCCTAAGGTTTAGCAATATTAAAAATTATCATCGGCAGGTTATCAATATATCCAGTAATCCTCTTAAGCTATGGGATTCTTGACAATGAGTGGCCCAAGCTTTAAATTTGTATGTTTAGGCATTAATTTCCTCCGTCCTAACAACTTTTTCGTGTCACATTGTCAGATCGGACAATATTTAATACAAAATCACACCCACAATCTCTTTTTTTATGTGTCTATTTTAAAATCACATTTTTCTTCTTCACATCACCAAAACAAAGAACTGTAACTCCAACTAGGCAACAAAAATGTACTACAAAGGAACCACCCCCATGGTTTTTGTCAAATAATAGGCTTTTAGGGATAGAAAGGTTGTTGTTGAGAAGTATTGTCAAATGCGACAACATGACACAATTGGTGAAAATCTAACATGTTAATGTGAACTTGTCAAGAGAAAAAAAAATTAGTATGTTAGAAAACAAATTTATGGTTTCGGGGACCCACTGTCAGAAATCTCAATATACTAGATATATTGATATGGATCAGACTATTGGCTAGTTGCTATAGTAACTTACTCTTTTTTTATATATGCTATGGAGCAGACTACTATTAGCTAGTTGCTATGTTGTTATGGAAAGAGAGAGGTAGTGTCGAGTTATGTGTTGTGATGTGTTGTTTTGTTTGATGCATGTACATTCGTTCGTTTAAGATGGCATATATTTGTGTATTTTTTTGTATATAATCCCTAAATTTTATATTTTTATAGGCTTCATTCGATTTTGGAAAATTCGGTGAGTTTTCAATTTCATTACAAAATATCCTGAGGTTTAATTTTCATTACGAGATTTACTTAAGGTTTCATTTTCTTTACACGATACCTCACGGGTTTCACTTTCATTATGAGATACCTGAGGTTTCAATTTTATTATGAGATGCTCATCGGTTCAAATTCTGATATATTAGATTTTTCATTTTCCCTTCACATCATACCCCACAGTAACTTTAGGGGTCTATGGTTAATTCTTTTTAAAATATAAACAAAATACACAAAAAGTAATTAAAGATCAAATAAAACTTGAATTCAATTTTTAAAATGAATAAAAATTATAAAAACAAAAAAAAACAAAAATCAAGAATTTTAAAAAATAAATAGAATGAGTAAACAGTGTAAAAAAGTAATTTATTCAATACATATATCGTTACATAATTTAAAACCTATTGGCTACGTTTGGACTCGTAAATGTGGTATAAATGTGGCATTTTTTATTTTGGCATTTTTGATAAAAATTGCCAAACCGCCATCACCGAACAACAATTTTCAAAACAGCCACAAATATACTAACACAAAACAACCACAAAGCTGCGTTCGGCATGGTAGTTATGTGGTTGTTTTGATCTGGTTGTTTTGGCTGGCTGTTTTGTAGAAGTTTTGTTGGTTATTTTGTGCTGGTTGTCTTATAGCTGCTTTGAAAACTAGTGTTCGGCATGCGACGGTTTCGTGTGGCTGTTTTGAGTAAGTTAGTTTTGTGCAGTGCGTTTACTATTTTCGTTGTTACAATTAAAAAATTTTATATTACATTTTAAAACAGTTTTTTGTTAATAAAATTAAAATATATATAGATATTCAATTATAGCCTTTAATAATTATTATTCTTTATTATATTTTAGTGACAATTAATTTATAATATGTATACATATTAATTTATAAAAAATTACATATATTTGAAAAAAAAAGAAATAAACCATTGTATTTAGAGCAAATATATTAGATTTATATATAAAAATAAAATTTTATGGATTATATTAGTATTTAATATAACATTTCAAATGTATTAATACTTAAGATTATTTTAATTTTTAATGAAATAAATAATATCATTGAAATGGAAAAGCAATTCTTTCTAATAATAAAATAATTGACTGTAAGCGAATATATATATATAGCTATCACTTATTATTTTATTATTATATATTGTTTAATTTTTGATAAAATATTTATTTTAAACATATATTTGTAGTTAAAACAATATATTCTATTCAATTAAATATTACTTAATGAAATTCAAAAACATAAATTTAAATTTAATACTGGATATACCAAGAAATGAAAAATAACGTATATTAGCATATAAAATTATTCTTTAATTATTAAGCACGGTATAAAACATATAATAACTTTGTTATACTGACAAATTATAGTAATAGTTTGTACAAACAGTTTTCTAATTAATCATTACTTAGCAAGCTTGATATTTCTGAAATATACTACAAATATTTTGTACTCTAATAATTTTGATATAAATGAAAGTTTACATCGTAATTTTTATTAGTTTGCTCTTTTCCTTGTAGAATATTTTATTAGAATTGATAGATAGTAATAGTTTTAAAAGACTATTTATCTGTATCTGAATAAACAATTTCAAAAAACACTACTAGTTTAAAACTATTATTCTATATTATTTTCATTAATTTATAATGTAGTATACCAATCTTTATAAAAAAACTAAAAATAAAAAAAGGAAAATAAATTAATTTATAATATATTAATCTATATATTTCAATTTTAATTTAATTTTGTGTCAAATTTAATATATATTATCATTTTAAAATATAATTATAAATATTGAAAATTTAAATTAATTTATTAACAATTAAAATTTTAAATATTATTAAATTATTCTCACCCATTTAATTACAGTTTTTTGGCTCCGCCTCTATTTACGATATGTATTAAATAAATGATATGTATAATTAGTATAAAATTCAATAACATCATAATTCAATATGACGTACGTATAGATATATAGACTAAAATAATGTACATGTAACCCTCTATGATAATTTGAGCTTAATTTTATAGGTCATATTTCGTTTTCTATGTCATAGTCTTTGTCATTCTTTTGAATCTGTAAAATCTTCAAGGATTAGCTGTCACGATCATTATAGATCGGGGGAGTTTCATAGGCTGCGTTCGGAGGAAGCTTTAACCTGGCTGTTTTGGGAGTGGTCCCCATGTGGATAGTCAAAACAATAGAATGCGTCAAATAATACTGTGCGTTATTTATTAACTTATTGGTTTTTCAGATGATTGTTAAAAGTAATACTATTAAAATAATAGAATGCGTAAAATAATACTGTGCGTATCCATTGAATAAGGGTTTAGATCTTAGAGATGTCTTGTACCTAAATTAAATTAAATACTTGTTGATGCTTAAAGTAAAATATTCCACGTGGAGACTATTTTTTCATTAGGCCTTACTTTAAAAATTATATATTATGACGGTGATGAAAATAGTAAACTTCAAAATCTACTTAAAATTAAGTTAAATATTCAGCTTTCTAAAACCTCCAAATTATAGTTTGAAATTTATTTATGAAAACTAATTAAAAAATGTTATCACAAAATTTTCATTCCAATAATAGTTAAATGTGTCGAGTTATCTCATTGAATGTGGTCATCACTAACCAGCTACATCTTTCAACCTTAACTTATTTCCACTTCATACTTAACCAATAGAACATTCAACACACTTTAAAGAAACTGGAGTCAATAAACAGATTAAGAGCTAAAGTAATAGAGTAGTAAAATTACAAGGGGACTCATCCATCATAACATGGATCCCTTCAAAAAGAGAAGCTAGAGGCTGCATCTCATTTTTTTTCATACCGAAAATCACAATTAATTAAGCCCCGCCTCCCTTTTCTCCAAACTATATTGTTTGTTTGGACAAAAAACTAAGAATTTTTTTTATAAAAAAAGCATTTTATTTTTGGCTAACTTATTAAGTGTGATTTAAAAATAGAAAGTTATAAAATACTATATTTTTTTCAAAATTCACTAAATATTAGTGTGATCCATAGAAAAAGATAAAATATTACTATTAGTTAATAAAATATTTTGAAAATACACCACATACCACTGGTTGTTAATTTTTTTTTTAAAGGTAGAAAAGATCATAATACGTTAAAAGTATAGATAACCACAAAAAAATTAAATAAATTATTAATAACATAAAATATTGAAAAAAATAATTCTTAGATATTTTAAAAAATTATTCAGCAAGAATATATATTTTAAAAATATAAAAGTATATTTTAAAAAAATAATATGTTGTATTCTATTATAGTATATTTCATTTATTAATGTCATTTCGACAATGTTACTTGTAAAGAGTAATGGAAAAATGAAGTAAATTAAGTTAGCTCATTTTGTTGACAACTTTAAAACAATTATGAATTTATTTTATATTAGTTTTTTTAAATTATCTCATTTTTTTACACCTTTAAAACAATTATGAATTTATTTTATATAGTTTTTAAAATTATCTCTTTTTCTACTAATTTAAATCATTCATTCAAAACAAATTATTTAAATTGTTTTAAGTACTAGTATGTCTTTAAAATTTATATTCTATTTTAAAGATAATTTTATGACACAATATTTTCGTGTAACTAATTTGTTATTTCTATAAATAACACTATTATGTTTTTAAAAACTATTTTAGTACTATTAAGTCTTTAAAAATTACTTTTATGATAATGAATTTTTTTAATAATTCTCTTAAGATTCTTTTTAATTTTTTAATATTTTGTGTTATTTTTGTTTTTATATAATTTATTTTATATTTATCTATTTTCCTTATAATATTATGATTTTTTTCAATTTTTTGATGAATAACGACATTTTGTGGATTTTCAAATTAATTTGTTAATAAGTATGAAATTTTTTAATTTTTTCCAATGAATTTCGATTAATTTTTCAGTGACACATGATGAATTAATTAATAATATAATGTCATTTCATTAAAAAACTCAAAAAATTAAACGCGAGTACATGTCTGAGGATTGGGTTGGTGGCCAAACTAATTCTCTGGTCGTGCGTGTGCTGTTGACTGGCCGGTGGGAGTTAATTTGGCCTTTCCGTAACCGGTGGTCCTACACCGTTATCCGTGTGGAGTGGGTTTTTGATTTGTGAGGCGGAGGGGGTGGTAGACCCGCGGCAAATTTCATTTCTCATTTCTTCTTCTCGATATATAAGATGATTTTTTTTTTTTTAAGAAATAGCAGTAGTATAGCAATTTGATGAATAGTCATTTCTCTTCGATCGCCCACTGAAACCCCACTGCAAAAGCCACATTGAAGTTGACCTCTCCTTGACAATGACAGGGTATGTATGCCAAATTGCCAATAATGGTGGTTAGTTGGTTACGTTCTGGTTCGGTTCGGTTCGGTCTAGTTCTAGTTTCGGTTTGAGAGAAAAGGATTCCGATTCGAAACCAGTCAAGATTGATTTCGGAATGATGCTGGTTTTGATTCCTAAGGGTGGGTTTGGTTTTGAAACCGGCTTCCTACAAGTTCTGTCAATTCTAGAAAATGAAAGTTAACAATTGTTTTGATCAGTTTCTTACAGTTACAACGGTTCTGGTTCCAGTTCTATGTACTCAGCCTCACACCAAATATACTACCTCCAGTTCTAGGCACTTTCAGCCAATTCCAATACAATTCATGTTCTAGTTTGATCTCGAATCTCCAAGAATGTATTTACTATTTATTTAGCTTCACTTCGATAGCTACGGGTTCCAATTCCGGTTTAGTTCCCACTAATGGTGGTCAACACTAATTTTTGTATTTCACCGTTCCAATCCTCCCTCGGCCGGTTACGTTTGAGCTTTATACAAGCATGGCAAGTACGAAAGGACAGTAAAAGCTTACCGAATTAGTTTGTGCATATTTGTTCTACGTTAGTTTTGGCTCAATGTTGTAGAAAAATGTATTTGGGTATATTCCTAAATCGTATGCGAGAAACTGAATTTATTAGAAGATTATTATCACACACTTACTTTAATCGAACGGTTATAATAAAAATAGATTAAACTTGTAATAATAAATGTGTTTAGTGATAGTAGATTATTATCTCCATCCCACTTTGATTTTCCTGTTTACTTTTTGACACGTTTTTTCACTTTAATATTAAACATATAAGATAAAATAATTTATAAAATAAATTTCTACAACATATAGTTTTTGACCTAAGAATTCTATTACAAAACTTAAATTTATAAAATTATATTATCTTATATGTTAAATATTGAAGTCAAATGACATATCCAAATAGTGAATGAGAAAGTCGAAGGGAGTATTAATAAAGAAAAACTGTAATAATAAAAGTGTTTAATGATACTTCTACTATCGACTGTCAATAAATAAAACTTAGTTAATAAGTTATTCGAAAAACATTGATTAAAAAAATGATCAAAAAAAAGTTATTCGAAAAACAACTCAAAATATAATGATAAACGTTTGTAATTCATGTATCTTTCCGCAAACATTCAGTCCAGATATATATAAGGACTTATCAATTATCTGATATCATCAACATATCATATCAGTTGTGAAATATCACCTTCCATCGAAACCGATAGTGACAATCGAAGTAGTGAACAACTCACAATTTTCACTCATTCGACGCGAAGTTATCAACGAGGGAAGCTGCTCAATTAAATCATGTCTGTTGAATTTATAATAAATAAATTGAAGATTTAGATTTTATTGTTTGTTATAGGGGTATAGATGTCAAATTTATTTTTTAGTTTTTAGAAATAAAGAAAAAATATAAGATTACATGATCTAGTTTACACGGAAAGAAATAAATCAATAATTCTAATAAATATTCCCACAATTGGCAGTTACAATTTTTTTAACTATAATAGAAGTGGAGTCGTTATTTGAAAAATCAAAAGTCCCACGTTGTATGCAAAAAAAAAACAAAATTAAAAATAACAAATTAGAAATTTAATTGATAAGACGTAGAAATGTATAAGATTTATTACTTAATAAAACATTACAATCAAACAAAAATAAATCAAAGAATATATTTTGAAACAACTATTACTTTACCTAAATATCTACACTTTTACTTGAATTAGGAATTAATTAAAATTCAAACTTCTAAAAAAATCCACACTTACATTTTAAAAATATGACATTTTACTAAAATAACTAAATAAGAATGTAATTTTAGATGAGTTTGTATATTGCAATGATCTAATTTCAAAAAAAATGATAAACCATTAATATTTTTTAAATTGGGAATGCAGCCGATCTAGTTAGAAAAAGAGAAAGAAAGATGTACATTTTAAACAAATTATTTTGAAAGAAGCAATTAGAAAATACTTTGACATGAACCCTTTAAAATAAATATAAGATCATAAGTGAAATTCCTAGGTTGTATTACTCATTAAAATAATTTCACTCATTCGTTTTAAAATTATAATGTTCAAATAAAAAATCTACACTTTTATCAAACAAATCTACACCTACATTTTACAAAATCTATCCTTTTACTTAAATAACTACACTTTTACTTAAATGAGTAATTACTAAAAATCTACAATTCTATCAAATAAATCTACACCTTCATTTTGAAAAATCTAATATCTACACTTTTACTTTCATTTTTAGAAAATACTAAAAATCTACACTTCCGTCATACAAATCTACACCTTCGTTTCAAAAAATCTATCCTTTTACCTAAATATCTACACTTTTTCTTAAATGAGCAAACAAATCTACATTTGCATTTTGAAAATTGTATAATTTTAGTTAAATATCCAATTTGAGAAGAAAACTATAAACCATAAATTCTAATAAAGATTCCACATTTTAAGCATATTTTATTTAAAATAACAATTAAAAAATCTTTTGACATAAACTTTGTATCATTAATAGATGTTTGAAAGAAATTTCCACAATCTCAATGTCGTATATTTAGGGAAGTTACTGGTGGAATGATTATTAAAATGCTAGTAATTACTTTTACAATTGGGTGAGAAAAACTTGCGTAAACTTCATCTCCTATCAATAAGGGGGAGTGGTGGTTGTTATTGAAAAAGTCTATATACCCTTATTATTTGATTGTTTTTTTCTTTTTATAAAACTAATTATTAAATAAATAAATACAT
Source organism: Limonium bicolor (assembly GCA_023374045.1). Classification (NCBI taxonomy): domain Eukaryota; kingdom Viridiplantae; phylum Streptophyta; class Magnoliopsida; order Caryophyllales; family Plumbaginaceae; genus Limonium; species Limonium bicolor. The sequence goes on along the minus strand of JAIOTZ010002307.1, from coordinate 11,854 downwards.
ATACGGTTGAGATTAATGTTTTAAAAGATAAATTGTAATCTAATGACTAGATATTGTTTAAGCATATATCCAAACTTTATACCCATGGACATGGTCCCTGTTTGGCGAAGTTATGACCTCGCTGGCCATGGTACGATGGAGAATTACACAATGATTTAATTATTATCTCAAACAAATTCGATTGAAATCGATAGAATTCACTAATTATTGAATGCCGGCCATCATCATCTCTGATTAATCTTAAACAGTGAGCAAGCACGTGATCCATTCATGTTGCTGTCGTACCTATCAGTGAGACTTGCGTACGTAATTTAGAAAAGAAGTTTGCCTAGATTACCAAGAACCAGATCAGAGTTTTTATCTCTCTATAAAACAAACGCGGAATATTGAAGCAACGAGAAAAGGAGGAGACAATCCTTAGCTCGTCGTAATCCCACCAGGAGTCACGCGGTATACAATACTACTGCGCCGCTTATCAAAATGAAACGATAAACATTCTTGACACGATTGGCGGGCGGATTATTGGTCGGCTGCCCATCCTCTCCGTACTTCCATATCAAGCTATCGTTCTTTTGTCCAGCATATATTATTAATTGGATGTTCAAAAAAAAGCATATATTATTAATTGGATTGATCAATTCAGTCATTTTTTAAATCATTCATCAGTTAATATTAATTGATATCAGCTATCATCAGCTAGTAATTACTTATACTCAAACTTTCTTATGTTTAACTGGTTTAGTATGTTTGACTGAGTTGACTAGTCCAATTAATTTTTTTAAAATCTACCATCATTATGTTTGACTGAGTTGACTAGTCCAGCTAATTTTTTTAAAATCTACCATCATCCAATATCAACTAGTATCAGCCGGTAACTCATGATATGCAAAAGAATGGATCCCAAATAAAAATATTTTATTAATTCAGGTACAATTGATGGTAAACAAATTTTACGAATGTCTAGTGCACAATCAAAGAAAGAGAGATTAATTTTGTATTAATTTTATATAGCTATAATTTTAAAATATAAGTCTAAAAGAGGAAAAGTTAAATCACTATTTATTTAAATTTAAACTCTTTAGAACAAGACCGTTTATGAATTTGATAATATGATTTTTTTTATAGTATGATTCATTAAAATTGATATTATGATTCATTATTAAATAAGTTGTTAATTAGATAACAAACTTTGTAACCAATAAAAAATAATTATTATTTTGCGATGTATTGTTTTTTTTTATGATGTAGTATTATTATTTATATATGATGTATGTTGAACCTTATGGTGAATCATATATATGATTCATTAAGTAATAAGTGGAGAATTAGATAACAAACTTTAGAGTCGATAAAATAAATAATAATGTATTATTACCGTTTTGTGGTGTATTAAATATTTATGATGATACACTAAATTAATGATATGATCCATTAGTTTTGATTTTATAATTCATTAACTAATTAGTGGTGAATTAGTTTGTAACAAACTTTAGACCGATAAAAAAATCATTATTGTTTTGTGGTGTATTATTATTGTTTTATGATATATTTTTATTGTTTTGTGATGTATTATTATTTGTATGATGTATGTTAAGAATTATATGGTGAATTTATATATTCCCTAACATACTAATTTTTGAACTAATAATGAATCATTATTGTTTTATGGTGTATTATCGTTATGTAGTGTATTTTAAACTTGACAAAACATTTCCATGTTTGGTCTTGTTTTGAAAAGATTGAATTTAGATACACGATGATATATATTTTCTTAGTATGGACTTATATTCTTAAAATTACAATCATTTAAATTTAATACTACCTCCGTCTCGTCATAAGTATCATGTTTGTTTTTTGACACATTTTTCCACTTTAATATTAAACATATAAGATAAAATAATTTTTAAAAATTAAGTTGTATGATATATAGTTTTTCAGATAAGGATTTCATTATAAAACATATATTTATAAAAATATATTATTTTAGTGATTAAATATTAAAGTCAAACGACACATCAAAATACTAAATTGGACACTTTCAGTGGAACTGGGGAGTATAGTCAAAAGACAACTCAGTGAGTCAAATGTATAAACCGTACCCAGTACGTTGAGGCCAGCCCGCATGATCGACTCTATCCAGAAATATGTTATACTACCTCCGTCCCGTCATAAGTGTCCTGTTTACTTTTTGGCACGCTTTTCCACTTCAATATTAAACATATAAAACAAAATAGTTTTTAAAAATTAAGTTGTACACTATATAGTTGTTCAAATTCCATTATAAAACATAGATTTATAAAAATATATTATCTTACATGTTAAATATTGAAATCAAACGACACATCCAAATAGTAAACTAGACACAGTCAATGGGACCAAGGGAGTATATATTATATAATTCATAATGAAAATGTATATATCAAATAAATTATACAATGAATTATGCAGTCAGAGATCATTTGGAATAAATATACAGTTTTATATATAAATTACTATAATTTTGTATCTGAAATTTTATTTAGGGGTAAAAAATTTGACACTATCATTCTTTAAAATATAATATTATTTTGTATTTTTTTTAAAAATTTGTAAGAGTATTTTATAAATTTTCAAAAGTTTAACGGACACGGGCCCCTGGCTACCTTTGGATCCGCCCCTAGGGATGACAATGGGTGACGGGTGTCCGTTTCACCCGATCACCCGACCCGTAAAAATGGGTGAAAACCCGAAATAAAGGGTGACGGGTGAAACGGGTGCGGGTGATGGGTCGGTGAACATTTTTCACCCGTTCACCCAACCCGTCACCTGTATTTATTTATATTAAATAAAAAATATACTTATATTATATTTGTTGAGATAATTTGGAAATATTTTACTTAATATTCTATGTTTTGAGTATGTTATTGACATTAGTTGATGTGGTATGTATTGTTGAACAAATATGAGTGTATTTTTTTGAAAATTAAGCTTATATAAGGTGTTAAAGACAACAACTTCTTGCTTAAAAAAATAAAAACGAGCGACGAAACGGATGACGGGTGATGAAGTTACGGGTGACAGGTCAGATCGAGTAATGCGGGTGAAAAATGGGTGACGAATCGGATGGAGCATCACCCGATCTGAACCCGACCCGTTACCATCCCTATCCGCCCTTAATATAGCAAAAAATAATTGTGAATGTCTGTTGCTTGATTTTGTAAATCCTATTATATAAACCATCGAAAAAGTGTCTTATACTCCCTCCGTCCCTATTTGACATTCCCATTCACTATTTGGACATGTTGTTTGACAATATTTAACATATAAGATAACATAATTTTATAAATCTAAGTTTTGTAGCAGAATCCTTATGGGTAAAAACTAGAAATTTTTTTAATAAAATTATTTTATCTTATATGTTTAATATTGAAGTGGAAAAACGTGCCAAAAAACAATGAAGAAAGTCAAGGTGGGATGGGGTAGTATGTACAACTAATAACTGTTAGTTGAAAAAGTTAATAAAAAGTTAATTTTTTAATAGATTTAGTTATTTCCTATGTATATGATTATAATTTTATTTTATACGCGGTTATCCTATTTTTCTACATATGTACGGCTTATAATTACCTTAACCGAAGAAACATGCTCTATAAGTATAGCTACTATTTTCATATATAGATGCGGCTAATATTTTTTTCAGTTAGATATATTTGCAGCTGTCATCCGTTATTTTTTTTAAATAATTTGCTGTCATCCGTTAATGATAATAAAAATGAAATATCTCGTGGAGAAGGATACAATTATTGTAGGATTAATACAAATCCAAAAGCTAATATTGAAATACAAAGGCATTAAAATGGTCCCCTTCAGATGCGCCCATCGCACATACTATCAAATAGTATATCTGTGAGATAAATATGTGGGTCTCGTATGGATCTATGTGAGTCCTATGTTCTCCTCTAAAAATATATTGTCATATATAAAACAACGTAAAACAATCAGACTAAAACAGTTACAAAACAACCCTACCAAAGAGAGTGATGATGTTATAGCAATAGATAGACAAATCAGTTGCTTGTCGTATAGTCTAAGGGAATCAAATCTAAAATTATAGGAGCTTATATGCAATACGAAAAAAGTAGAGGTATAAGAGAAACTGAGATCCGCTTATCAACATATTGATAGATATTTTGATAAGGTGGGCGGATGGTTGGCTGCGAATTCTTCCGTACGTCACAGTCGATCAAGGACAACGGCATGCGTCCTACGCAACACCGCTGGCCTAAATTATTGAAGTTTCAAAACGTGTTCTTACCGATTTTGAAGCGCCATAATTCATCATCTTTCGTTTATGCCTAGACAAAAACAAACATTGATTATTAATTGCAGTGATAAGAGATGATGGCCCCCCTGTATAGGACAAGAAACAGGGGTGGGAGGGAAGTTGGGTCTGAATTGTGCACTTGATTAACGAAGTAAACCATATGCCTCTTTCAGATGAAAAGACTAGTATTGCTGTGACATTTGCACTGAATTGGACAAGACGAGGGCAAATCTCAGAAAATCTGTAAAGATTGGTAGCTGGTTTACTATGCTTCTGTACTGGCTCAGTATTGTATCAATTGCCTTATATGTTGACACTAGTTTATTTTTTACTCTCTCCGTACGCTACACATCTGCACTATCAGTAATAGAAATCCAGTTTTAGATTTCTCTCATTTCTCTTCTATTTTTTTCCATTATCTTCCACATAGTATTAGAGCAGTAATTCTGGTTGCTTCCGCGTTTTTCTCACCTACGATCATCTAAGAATGATATTGGCTTCGAAAAGCAATGAAATTGTATTTCAAATCTGGAAGCGTACCGTTTGCATTGCATCAATAGCAAATAACAAATTGCGAATGATCAAGGACAAGGTCGAACGGCTTGCAAATGGTCAACGGCAAGGTCGAATGGCTTGCGAATGATGAAGCTAGAGCTCTTGTGTGGGATAGATGTAATGGGTTACTCATGTCGTGGTTGTAGAACGACTTGGAGTAGGACACTTGTGGGAGCCTTTTTTTTCATACCTCTACTAAAGATATGTGGAATTTCCTCGTCGCAAGGTATGATCAAATCGACGGAACAAGAAGATTCAACCTGAAGAAATTAGAATTATGCGACCTAGACCAAGGAAATGATACTGTTAGTACTTACTTCACCAAATTCAGACAATTTAGGATAAAATTTCTACAATTTTCCATCTAGCCTTTTGTAAATGCTTCAAGTGTGGTTACACTAAAAAGGTAAAAAAACTCCTCGAAGAAGACAAAGTCCTAGACTTCCTAATGGGACTAAATGATTGCTACGTTAATATCAGAGGCAATATACTAATGTTTTCGTCCATAATCTTGAGAATACTTACTCTTTGATCTTGTCTGAGAAAAGACAAAGAGAAAGTAGCAAGCAATATAGGAGTGATCAAGACTTTAGAACTTTGGCCAGCAATGTCAGTGGAGGAAATAGGCCTCAACGACAATTGAAATGGCACAAAATGATAGATTAAAAAAGAGAATGAAATAAATATAGGGAGACTTGCTCTTGCTGCGATAAACAAGGTCATAACGAAGACAATTGTTATGTAAAATATGGATAACCTAAATCCCAATGGTTGGAAGCATGGCAAAAATAAGAAATCTAGCACTTCAACTAATGTGGCCAATCTTGATTCAAGTTTCACTTCGCTAGTTCTTGGTTTATCCCATGAGCAACTTAGTTAGGATATCTACAAAACGTGAATATTGGACACAAATTAGAAAAAGTTACTAGCAACTTTGCAGGTAATTTTTCGTCTCAACTTTTGTATTTCGTTACTACCTTAATATGGTTAATAATATCAAGAATAAATAGATTAGAGAGACTTGGGTCATAGATATAGGTGCGATAGATCGCCTAACAGGGAAAGAAAATTATTTCTTTTACAAAGAACATTTAAAGGATAAGCACACTGTGTCCAAACCTGATGAGGGAATTCATCATATTAAACCACATGGAAAGTTTCTCTGTCACATGATTGCTTCTTGGAGGATGTTCTTTTAGTTCCAAACTTCAAGTGTAACATGTTATGAATGAGTAAGTTAGACAGGAAGATTCAGTGCAACATGATATTTTATGAGACTCATTGCGCCTTGCAGGACCAAACATTGAGACTTGAGAGCTCTATAGGATGGGAGCAAGATGGATTGTACATCTTAGATGTCTCAGCCTTAAGAAGTTTCCTTAAAGAAAGGAAGAATAAGAGAAATGGTTCCTGCAATTATGTGGTTCGCAAATCTGTTGTGTACTGGCATCACAACTTGGGACATGTTCTGATGGAAAAGCTATTAGGAATTGGTTTTATTAAAAGAAAATATGTTCATATATACATTGTTTGTGAGGAATGTAATGAGGATAAAAGACATAGGTTGGCCTTTCCTACCTCATATAGTGACAGTTTGAACTGTTTTGATCTTATACATGATGATGTCTAGGGGTCCTTGCTCACAAGAAAGTCATGATGGAAACTTCTATTTTCTCAGCATAGTTGAAAATAAGAGTTAAGCTCTATGGGTGAAACTGATGAGGTATAAGTTCTAGGCCTTTGATCACATCAAAGATTGTATCATAATGATAGAAAGACAATTTTCCAAGAAAATCAAAGTGGGTAGAACTGATAATGCCTTCGAACCTGGAGCTTTCAAAGAGGGAATTGAGTTCTTTCATCAACAAGGCATCACTCATCAAAGGTCTTGTCCACATACACCTCGGCGGAATGGTGTAGTAAACGAGAAACACACCTACCTCCTTGGAATAGCAAAAGTTGTCTACTTCCAATCTGGGATACCTCTTAAAAATTTGGGAAAGAGCATTTTGTTTGCAACCTTTATCATTAACGGGTTGCCCTCTTCCAGTTTGAAAGGTAAAAGTGAAATACCCCTAAATTAATTTAAATTAATTTAGGGGATTTCTTTTATTAAAAATTAAATTATTATATGGAATTATGAATATTAAATTATTATATGGAGTTGTGAAATTTATTTAGGGGTTTTCTCCTATTTAACCCTAATTATTATACATATTAGATAGTATTATGAATTTAATAATAAGATTTATAAGTCAATAAATCTTGGGAAAATTACTAAACACTCCAAATATATTATAAAGATTTTAGGAAGTGTTGGAACATTGTTTTGAAACATAAAAGTCAATATAAAATTCTAGAAACCTTAAAGCTTATTAAGCCTTGCTAGAGTTGACTTTTTGAGAATGGTCAAACCAGGCCATGAAACCTATACCAATAAATAGGTTATGAAAAACCATGAAGATCGATAAAAAGAACGTCAAAAACGGATCATCCTAGCCAAAGTTATGCTAGATTGAAGTTTTGAATCAAAATTTTAAGAGATGCCACGTGTCACTCTGTAATGGGTCGCCCACACTTAGCCGATTCTCTCCCTGAATTTCGGTAACCGATTTCATTACTTTGCCTAACTTTAGACGGCTATAACTTTTACATCTCTCAATATTTTTCCATGTCGTCTTCTCCATTCTCTTCTCCTACAACTCCTCTTTCCAACCATTACTCACACAAACCCTAACTCAGTCTGAATCAACCGGAAAATTGAGTCAAAGTAGCCACCTTGCGAAAACTGGAACTGCAATTCCAGATTTCTCTTTGAAACAGGTAAATTCGATCAGCCATAACTTCTTCGTTACTCATCCAAATTCCATGTTCTTTAGCTCGTTTTGAAGAGCTCTAATTCCTCTAAAACTTTCGTGTTTATGGTCTAAGCTAATTCTCAACGGATTGGAAGTGTAAGACGTCTAAAGTTTCGGTTTCATCAGCACATAAAATCATACCGAAACAGAGAGGTAAACTCGTGTTTTGCGACTTCAATATCTTTCTGTATGGTGCGAGTTAGGTTTAGTTCTTGCTACCAATACGTAGATCTACGTTTGTTCTTTCCAATGAGCCCTTACTCATAATCTAACTCGTTTTGTACTGCTAGTTATAGATCCTCAAAGTTGGCACCACGGACTGTTTAAAGTTCGAGTTTTTCCCAGTTTTCCGAATTGGAATTCACACAATTCGCACAATCCGGTGAGTCTCCGATCAAATTTCTCCGTTTTTGCTGTTCGTAGTCGTGTTTCCGATCTAACCCATGTTTTAATTTAGTCAATTTCGTGTTAGATTAGGAGAATTGGTAAGAATTGCAATCGGTTTGAACTCTGTACCAAAAATAAACCCTAACCTTCGAATCGAATTCGAAACTGGATGAACTCTGCATTATAATTAGGGAAATTGACACCAATAGGACCGAAATTTGATTACGAATCCATAGAAACAAGAATCACTCGATTTCGTTCTGTAGATTAGGAGATATTCGTGAATTAGTACTCGACCTGATTTGTCTTCGCTGATGAACTCGCAATACAGGGGCCGTCCGATCTCGTTTTAAGAGATTGGACGGCCAAGATTAGATCGGGTGATTTTAAGTAGTTTTAAGTTTCTATAAAAATTCAGTAAATAGCTCTAACTTGTTGATTTTAGTTAATGGCCTTCCCGAAGGTATTTTGACTTGAAATTTTAACCATAGATTCCTTATTTAATCTAGTTTATTTTGATGTAAATTATTATGGTTTTGGAGTTTTTAAACATAAGTTATGATTTTTACAAGTTACGGGTTTTCTGGAATTATTTGGCCAAATTAAAAAGTTATTTTTATGAAATAAAAATTTTATATGTCTAAAATGTTATAGTTGTTGTATATTAAATTTGGGAATTTTTGGGCACTGGAAAAAGGTTTTAAAAATTGTGTTTATGAGTTTTTCATAAGAATAACCTATAATATAAGGTTTTTAATGTAACCAAAAATTAAGGTATGGTTTGTTAATTAACTTTTAAGCTGGGGAAAAATAAGGGAAATTAAATTAACATTTTATAACAGTAATTTTATAAATGTTTTGGTATTGGCTTTTAAGAGAAGTGAAATTATTTACATATATGTATAGATACTTACTTAGTAGAAACTTATATAAATTAAGGAATTTAATTATCCTACATTTTATTTACTATATTATGGGAGTTAATATTTTTAATTAAACTAAGGAATAAAATATATATTTTTACGCGTTTATAAAAAGGGAATTAAGTAGTAACTTAGAGTAAAACAAGGAACTAATTAATTTAACACTTATAATAACTAAATGTTATAAGAGCTAGTATCCTATGATATGGTAAAAGAAATACTTAACGAAACATACTTGGAATATAGTTTAAGGTTGTATTAATAAGATAGTTTAAATATGATAAGTTACATAGGGAATGTCTTAGTTGATTTCTAGTACGGGTACACATATATATATTAAAAAAAACAAAGGAAACACTTTATTTAATAAACCATAGGTCGGTTGTAGTTATGCCTAAAAGTTATTAAACATAATTAAATACAATAAACTACATAAATAATGTTTTGAACAAATCCTAGTATATAAAATATATACACATTTAACATAAATAAAATTAGATACCTTATAGGAAATATAATACGAAGGAATTAGTAAGTTAAACTAAACCTATACATAACTATTAAAAGAATATTATATGAGCTAGTATTGAATTGTGGTTATGAAATTGAGCTTAAAGAGTTATCTTGGATTTCTAAGATTTATATAAACCATATTAGAATACATGTGTAATATTGTTTGTCAAAGACCATAATGTAAATCTATAATTTGGTTAGGTAATTAATAAGTTGGGACTTAGGAATATTTGTAATTAGATTTTACACAAATAGAACTTACTATATAATTAATGAATAAATGTGATACTTTTACATCGAAATGTTCTTAATATATAAACAATGATAAATAAATAAAATATTTACATAAATGTGAGGTGGAATAGTAAGTCTAGATTTAATCATTTCTTAACATTTATGGTATTGGAATATAACTTAATGTTTTAAGATAAAATCATTAAAAGGGTTATGATATAAAACTATATTAGACTATGATTTGGAAATTTATCTAAATAATAATCCTTAAGTTTCTTGGCATTAGATAAGCCATATGAAATACATTTATAACATTTATTACCAATACTTAGGATGTGAGTTTACAATTAAGTGAGGTATTTAGTAGTTAGAATTTATAGAAGGTTTAAATAGGAATTTGATACTTAAAACCTTTGAACCTTTTATTAGATAAAGCTAAGTTACATAAGAAATTATATTGATATACTTTACGGTAATGGGAAGTAATGATGGGTTATTTGAATATAAAATAAGAGAATTTTCATAGTAGATTATCTTATTAAATAATTAACAATTTCACTTACGAACCCGAATTTGATTCTTTGATAAATTCTACTCTATGTAGATATATTGTCCATCCTAAACACAACAAAGGAAATTTATTTATTAGGTTATTCCTTTGAAACCTTAGGTTTTGTAAAACAATTTAAAACGTATTTAAGGCTTAAGTTTATTGAAGTTTGGTACAAAAGGATTATACATAGTCTATAGAGTGAATGGGTGTAAAAATAAAATGTTTAGGAGATTAAAGGTAGGTAAGGATACGTAAAAGGTTATATTTAAACACCTTATATAAGTAATAATTAAGCAAATAATGTACCTTGTGAATACTAAATGTAAGAGTTCGATAAGTCTAAGTTAACTATAATATAGTTGTTTCAAGATGAAAAGTAATTTAACATCTTATGTCAAGATTATTAGCTGGATGTAATAAAAAGTCTTTCTGGACTAAAGATAAGATAAATGAGCTAGTAACTCAATTAGGTTATGATATAATGCGTCTACAACACTGTGGTTCCAATATACAAGATGTAGATCTTAATTAAGTTAAGGGGAAAACTTAATTCCAATGGATTATCTAGTAGATATTGATAAAATACATAATCATTACATTGTGAATTAATAGTATAGTATTCTAAGATAAACCTATTGTAGGTCATGAGACGATGTTATTCTAAAGTAAGAGTAAAAGTATTGAGCTTAAGAATTGTTATTGAAATTCTAAGATTGATTGAATAACATATAATGCACTTTTAATGTGAAGATTGTGGTTAAGTATGAATAAAGTGGATAGGAGTGGACAATTAGCAAATGTTGATCGAATACATTCCTTGATCTTACCACCTTGGGCTATACAACGTTCTCAGATAACACAAAGATTATACATAACATTTAAGTGAGGGCTTAAAGGATAATTGAGACTTTGAAATAAGAGTAAGGAGTTTATTTAAGCGTAACATAGGCTACAAGTGGTTGATGATAGATTACCTTTAATATTCTTCAGAGTGCTGTTGATTGTTTGCGCAAGTTGATTAGAACTGCTACAACATTACCCAGGTACGATTTCTCGTACTCAGCTTGTTGTGTTTTGGACTCTATGGAATGTTTTGTACGATTTCTCGTACTCAGCTTGTTGTGTTTTGGACTCTATGGAATGTTTTGTACGATTTCTCGTACTCAGCTTGTTATGTTTTGGACTCTATGGAATGTTTTGTACGATTTCTCGTACTCCGATCTTTGTGCTGATTGACTTGTGGAATGTTTTGGAAAACGCTAACTGACTTAAAGAGGAATTTCTAAAAAGGAATTGGTTGTGTGACTAACTCAGCTTGTGTGACTAACTGAGCCTTGGATGCGAAACTCTCTTGGGTATTGGTTCCTTCTATTTGGTTGTTCCATTAGACATTGACTACTTAGGGTTTACGCTTCTGCACTCTGTAGGACTGAGTGTTTTGGTATTGCTCTGGGTAGTTAGTGATCTGGTGGGAATTTGGAAAAGGTCAATCTTGGAATTCTTCTTTTGACTCTGGATATCGTTTCAT
>JAIOTZ010002306.1:0-20094 GCA_023374045.1 Limonium bicolor | reverse complement strand
TCTTTGAATTTTAATTGCTCCTCCTGTGTTGGGGATGGAGATGGAGGAAGATTGTAACTCTCAGACATTTGTTCTAACTCGGTGTCGGTGAAAAATGCCTCGAGAAGTTTCTTTATCTCCTCATCCGAACTTGTAGCTTCAATAATATCTGGCTCGAATTGGTCTTCACTCCTTGGAGTCACCACTGGAATCTCTTCTGGTGGCTCGACCATACTTGGGAGGAATTCATCTGGCCCTTGTGTAGATTGCTGCTCGTTCTGATTGAAGTAGTAATACCCCAACTGAGCTTCGTTGTATTGTGCGTTAGCCTGGTTGACTTCCCACCAATACGGCTCTCGATTTGATGGTTGTGGTGGTTGATAATCCTTGACAAATCTTTGATATGAGGATATTTCCTCTTGCATTCGTGTCCATTCCAGATTGATCAACAATCGTCTCACCTCATCGTGGCTGCTCTCCATTGTCAGTAATTATCCTATAAAAAAAAAATACCAAGTAGAATAAAAAATAAAAATAGAAAAGAAACACAAAAACAAAAATAAAATAGAGATACAAGAAATATATATATATATTTTTTTAAGTAAAATAAAAATAAAGCAAAAATAAAAGAAAAGTAAATAAAAATAGAAATCTCAATAAAATTTAAAAACTATCAATCAACCGTGCTGGAGGTCCCCGGCAATGGCGCCAAAAACTTGTTGGAGAAATATGTGACTACTTCTACCACTTAGGCAGTGTACCTAATCGTTTTGCGGGATAGTGGATTCGTGGGGTTGTCGTACTCTTGGGGACCTCGCTGTGGATAACTGACAGTGGATTAAATTTACTGAGACTTCTAATAAATTGATTTTATCATTTTTTAAGGAGAAGAAATAATCGAAAACCTAACCTGAATAAAACAAAATAATATAAACAATATTTTTGTGTTTTTGAGAAAGCATCCCGGGTTAGTTCTGCTCACCTATTTTATCAATTATATTAATATAAACTTTACCACTTAAGTAATAAACTCAGAAACTATAAATAATTCGTTGACGACTAAATCTAACGAACCCTAACCAGTTGCTAGAACTAGCAGCAGACTAATGCTCTAATCCGGACACAACCAATCGCATAAAGAACAGCTTCTATTTGAGACTAATTAACCTATAGGCCGGATCAGGCTTCTAGCTGTTAATCAGGTTTAATTCCTATGTCTTGTTATCTATCTCAGCTCTCGCGTGTTGACTAGAAAACTACAAATATTGCTTTAATAATTGATCAGAGAATTAAAGCAGATCAAGAACTGGAATTAAACTACTACTTTAGATAAAATCATAGTGGAAAGCTTAACATAACATAATTATATAAAATAGGATCGCATCCCAAACCTGGGAGGGCTTAAGTTTATTAATTAAACATAACTAAATATAAACAACGTTTAAACAAAATAAGAGAAAGGGTAGAGAAAACTCCAGCTAGCAAGTCGACTCTGAATCCTAGCTCCGCCTCTGTATCCACGTCATACTAATAATAATACTAATAAATGGTAGAGATGTGGTGTAGTGGAAAAACAAATAAAAATGGAGAAAACGGAGAGAATAGAAATTGATGTGGTCGTACGTGGTGTGCGAGTGTGGTGAATGAGTGCTCCGGAGAGCTGATGGTGAACGAGTGTGGTGGGCTTTGGATTAAAAGAAGGGATGCTTTCATAATGAAGGAAACATAGTTTATTTATAGGAAAAGTGAAGAAGAAGCAGACAACGGAGCAGGCGGTGCAGTTGGTGAGCAGATCGCGGAGATTACAGTCAGAGAACAGCAATTGATTGAAGGCGGCGTCACGCGTGAGTGAATTGCGGTAGGCGCAGACGTCTGCAATTAATGAAGTGCGGCGCCGAAGTAAGAAGGAAGAACGGAGAAGAAAACACTGAATTGAGTCCTCTGGTGTCGTGTCCGCTCGAAAGGAGGAGGACTCCTCTGTGTTGTCCGCTCGAAAACAGGCGGACTCTCCACTCTTGTCCGCGCGAAAGGAGGCGGACGCCTCACATGAGTCTGCGCCTTATCAGGCGGTTGCAGCTTCTACCGCCTAGTCCTTGTCCGCCTCTTCTTGTGATGTCAACATGTGTACGTGTATATTTGTGTTGCCATTTTCGACCGGCTCTAGATTCTTCGTTATAAGTCCGTTTTACTCGCCGTTTGTAGCGTTGGAAAGCTCATGAGATAAACTATTTGATTCCAAAAAAATTTCCTACATTTAACACATAAAATATATCAATTCATATCAAAATATAAATCTAGGAAAATCATATGATAAGTGTAAAATATGACATGCATTGTTATAAAAATAGGAAGAATTAAAGTCCTAAGAATAGATATATTTTACACTTATCAACCCTCAATGCTGAAGATACTCGATATACATATGAACTGGAAGACCGCCACAAATAGAAACAAAGGAAGGAGACTGCTACCTCGTTTTATGCAGCCTTGGTCTTGCTGTTTTGGTGCCGGGAGATGGAGGCTCAGCTGGGTGTGCTCTGTTGATGGTTACCGCAACAGAAAGGAAAGGAAGATGGGATGTATCTCTTCCTGGTTGGTGCTTGCGAGTAAGGAAGGAGAGCTCGAGGGTCGGTTCTGGGGTCGTCTCAAAAACGAGACAGGGAAGTTAGTGCTTGCTACTGATGCAGGGAATATATGTCCCTTTGAGAAGAAGTGTTTGTTGTTGTTGGGAACTGTACACGAAGAAGTTTGTGCCGGGTTGTAAATGGAGAAGGAAAAGGCTGATAAGCCTTATGTTTGGTCTGGTGCAGGTTCGAATTGCACATAGAAGGAGAAAAAGAATAATACTGGCGCATGGAATGGAAAAGTGCCCTGTTGGGGCGGGCACATGTGGATGGTTCTGTTGTTGTTTTTTTTTTTTTTGAGGCCGGTATAGAGCATAAGTAGTTGGCGCCAATTGGTATGGGAAATGTAGCAATTAGGCTCCTTGGTACTTGTTTGCTGTTACTTTACTCCAGTCTAATCCTATTTATTTTGTTTTGTGCAGGAATAAAAAGAAGATAAAGGCAGTTGCTGTTTCAGGTAAGTACAGAGGAGGAGATATGTTTGTTTCAGTCGCTCGTGGAGGATTTAGTATGAAGGAGTTGGCGCCACTATGTAAAGAAGGGACAAGCTGGTTGATGTTTGGTCTGTTTGTTATTGGAGAATTCGGGTACAGTAGGAGTGTATTGCTCTGTTGTTTGTTTTATTTAGCCACTGTAGTAGCTGTAGGATCGGGTGGCTGACTCAAGCCAACTCAAGGTGTGAGTCTAAGAGTTGGTTTGACTCAATCGGTCTTTGAAAGTAAGAAACACTCTGTGATGTAGAGACACTCAATCGAACTTCATATGTGAGAACACTTGAGACGTAGAAACACTTAGTCGAACTAAGTGCGCGGAAGCAGTTGCTCAAGGTAGTAAAGTAAGATAGACTTAGCGGAGCTAAATGGATTAACACTCGAATGATGGAGGACTCTGTCGAACTCAGCAGGATACACAATATAAGTTATTTTATTTCCTGGTCAAAACAAAACAACTTATAATGCCCACTCAGTAGATGAGATCTACTTCGTGGTTTTCACTCACTCACCCAATACAATCTCTGATCTGCTCAATGATAAGTGTAATGAAAAGTAGGTCCTACCTAGAAAGACTCTATCGATATGCACAAACGAATCTAGTACTTCTCTCTCTTTTTTCTATCTCTTAAATAGGCAAAGCTTTCTCTAAACAAATGCTGTAAATGATTCTCTTTGGAAAGCTGCAATGAGAAACGAAATGACAACTGTAACACCCCTACTAATCATGCTTCTAAAAATAATATAATCGCAGCGGTAAATAACAGATTGTCGTTCTAATGGTGTCACAGTTATCACTCGCCCATACGGGTGATAACGAGTTACCTGATAATCAACATGCAAAACGTATTCCCGCAGTGACCACAAGAGATAGATAATAGTACTTAAACAATTTAAAACAAATCTAACAACAACCAATTATTACAGACTGTGAGCATCTAAACCAAATACACCTCGGTTAAACAACCCGAGTCCAAAACAACCTGAGTATCACACCGTACCAAGTCTAAACCAACAGCAATATCACAATAGTCACGCCTCGCTGCGACCCACCAGCTAGTCACCTGCATGAAAATGGTTTGTGGTATGGAATCAGCCCCTGCTGAGTATGTCATCACATGTCCCGTCATGCCCCCAAAGACCCCTCAATTATTTGGTCGAGAGCATGAGGTTCATTACATGCAATACCGTTTTAATATTTAAAACTGTAAAACAATTAACGGTAACATCCATACAATAAACACAACCATCACCATATGTAATATAACCACGAGTATAACCAATGAACAACCAAGCGAAACAACGAGAACAATAAACAAGTACTAGTTCTCGTCCATGGTGTAGAAACCAATATCGTTCGCCACTGTATAATTCTTAACTGTATTATTTGTTCAGTTATACCTAGTGACAATGTCTCGTTAAAACGACATGTCTCTAGTTACCCATATATTATGGCGGGTCACCCACGGTAGTAGCCACTCCAACGGTAGAGTCTCCGACCAACGAGCCATTCTAGCTCACGGGAAATTTTCTTGATACTTGCGGACCTGTACGCGGACATCCTCGTATCGTTTTTGTGATCACAGCGCGCACCAAGAGCCATATCCTCCTGGCTTTACTTCATTTTCATTAATTAATTATACCATCGCATCGCATTACCATTTTTTTTTCTAACACAGCAGACTAAGGTCATTAGTCCAATCCAGAGTCTGTAAACTCGGGATCCAGTGTTAGATACGAGAGCGGCGTTTAGAAAGGCCAATGCTCCATATAAAAGTCTCGGATAATGTGTATATCTTATTATCCTAGTGCTACAACGTTTTTCTGACGATCCTTATATTTCATATAAGATAGCACCATAGCCGCTAGTTCTGTAACACCCCTACCGCTAGTACCGTCATTACTGTACAATTACTTACCTTCGCAGCGGATAATACATACTCAACGGCGGGTGTACAATGCCGCTAGTCACCCCCGTGACTAACAAGGCTAGCTACACTACTACATACTACCGGTCTGATGAATTGAACATACCGAGTACTCTACACAATACAATACTTCCCATTACATGCTCAACCATAATACAATTACAACTCCAATACGAAACTATACCGAGTATACTACACTCCTTAAATTACCGATACAGTTTAAGCTTCCACATACGCATTACATTACAAGTACCAATCCCTACTATACAACTACCCAGGCTTACGTAGCAGTCCCCGTCCTACTCTCTCGAACGGTGGTCAGCTTCGGGTACTTGCACACTAAAAATGGTCCCCCGAAGGGGTCAGCTTACGCTGAATATGACTTTCGCATATACCACGTGCTAACCGCGGTACATCGACTACTTTGGGTCGAATATACATGGAGTTCATTTACATGCATACATACATACTCATGCTACACAATACATTCACCAATACTTACATTCACATACAAGGTTCAACATCTACTAAGGAAGACAGTTCGATAGTTGGTCGTTCGTATTAGTTACTTACTCGTTACTACTTCGGGGTTGTTCGATATTCATTACTCTACTCGTACCTGCTCCTTACTTGTTACTCATTACTTTACTCTTGCGTACTCCTCACTCCATGCTCATACCTTTACTCGTACACACTCCTTATTCCATACTCGTTACTATAATTGTACATACTCACTGCTCAATACTCTGTACTTACTCATACGCACTCATTACTCAATACTTACTCATACGTACTCTATACTCAATACTCAGTGCTTACTCATACATACTCAATACTCAATACTCAGTACTTACTCGTACATACTCAATACTCGGTACTCATTACATAACCGTACTTACGCAATACTCAATACTCATTACTTGGTCTCTGGGCGGAGTCATACACAAGACTCGCCACCGGGCCTACAATCCGAAGGCTATACACTTAGCTCCTCAAATATACAATTGTCCATTCCTACCGGACTACTCAAATTCCCATCACTCCTCTCATGGAGTATCTTACAATCTCTTGGATTAGCCTAGAAGTATCTCTCTTGATAACCTCCACTAGCTTAGGGAATTACTACCGTCTAGTATTCTCAGGTTTAAGGGTTTCCCCAACATATCAAATACTCTCATGTTCGGGTCATTACTTACATCAGTCGGGTCCTCTCACAGTGGGTCGACTAATTGCTAAGGGGTTTGGAGGCCCCTCATCAATCTTTACTTCTCTCATGGTCCATATCTTACACCAGGATTAATTCCTCTATTCGAGATTACTTAAATACTTCCACTACTTATTATTTGTGGATCATTCATTTCGGTTCTCCTACCGTTATCGGGAGGTTATTACTCCCGTACACTCTCTCACATTCTAGCGAGTTCATTGGTTACGTTATCGTTTATTGATTTGATAGTTTAGTGCGTTGCTACGCTTCCATTAGTTCACGCCATGACTCTCACTACGAGTCAATACACAACAGGACTCATTTATGAGTCGTACTACGCACTAAATGAAGCCACACAATCATTCAAGAAGGGTTAGCTCACACAACATGCAGCAAGACATACAATGAAAGGCAATAAACCGTTTTCATGCTTTAGTCTTGATTAGCCGGCATACAGCATACAAATCAACGTAACTCGGTTAGCATACGGGGCATGAGAAAATCATACCGTTCACCGTTGTACGTGTTTCTGAACGTCCTCCGGTGTCACAATTCAAGTCCTATGATATACATAACAGTACACAATCAATCAGCTAAGATTAACCAACCTTACTTCGTTTCTTAAGTTTTCCCGGTTCATACTTATTAATTCGAGTTATACAAGTTCATCCGCTTTACATACTTATTAATCCTTACTTGTACAATTTCATTCTCATTATTTACTTACTTCACATTCTTATCCTAGCTTGTTTATACTCCTAATGACTCTTATTTATGATTACTTAAGTCTTAAGTAACTTATGTAACCATACCCAAACAATACCTTACCTTACAGCCATTAAAAATTCCTCTCGGGTGATATTTGATATTGGTCCGGGACTTTGTCCAGCTCCTAAGTCCCGGACCACAACTAGTTGAATTCGTATTTTGTTTCTGTAAGGTGGTCCGGGCCCTTGCTCTTGGGTTAAGTCCCGGACCCATAGGGTATTTCAATCTCGGTTAGTTTTTGTAAAGTGGTCCGGGTCCTTACTCCAGAGGTAAGTCCCGGACCAGAAGTAATTGAAAAACTCATGGTTATTTTGCATGGTTGGTCCGGGCCTTAATGTAGGACCTAGGTCCCGGACCAACAATTGGTCTGTTACGACAGAAATATTTCCATGCTCTGTTTCATTATCTTCTTCCTTTAATCACTTCCTTATGGTTTCTAATATTAATATTACATGTTTAACTACTTATCCAAGTATCTAGCTCACCTAGATTCATCACCAAAATCAATTCTCTCAACCTACTGCTATATCACCATTTTCACTATTTCACTTCTTTTCTTTCTGTTGCAGTTCAACCGAGCTGCTGTTACTGTTTTTGATTTATTTTCATTCTCTTCTACAAATGCTAACAGCTCCTAAGTGACATAGTTTCTAGGTAAAATTTGCCATAGTTTCCCCCATAATCTTACATTCTCCTCACACTAATTCATTCACAACCCAAATCGGTTTCAACCTGCATCATTTTATACATATGCATTCGACAGTTTACATATATATATATTTGCACTAGTTCACTCACGTTCACAGCAGCAGCTTATATATTTTGTTTTGACAGATTTCCACTTATCTACACAACTAATGTTAACAATACCATTATGCTCATATGTTTATACGGTTACAGTGGTTTTCTTCATTTGTTAAACAATATACATATACATACACACACACGCATTTGCTCACGGTTGAACAGAGGTAAGTCTTTACCTTGTTTTTTTTTTTTTGCTTCTGTTTTGTTTTCTTCCTTTCCTTCTTTCTTCTTCCTTCCTCTCTTTCTCCACCGGTTGTAGTGTTTCACAAGTCTAATATCATAACCCACAAATTCAATACCAAAACTAACCTAACCTTACTTACGGTTAAATATAAGGTTTAGGGTTTGGAATTTCCTTTACCTCTCAAGAGTGCAAATAAAGCTTGGAGTGGTTCAAGGACAAGATTCCAACTCCACCAACGAGCCCAAAATCGGCTGGAACACAAGGAGTAACCAAGGGTTTTATCTCAGATTTCGTTTTGCCTTTGAGGCTAGGAAAAGATGGAGTTTTTGAGAATGTTTTTACCTTACAAGAACAAGGAGAAGGAGGGCCTTCTAATGGTAGTCTCGAAGCTCCAAATGGGGTATACCCATGAAAACAAAAATGCTCTTTTCTGGATTTTGAAAAGAGAGAATTGTTGCTCTTGATGAGAGGAAGACAGTGGTATACTTTTTATAATTTTTGGACAAGTATTGAGGGAGTTACAGAGGAGAGAAGTGAGGCTTTGTGTTGTTTTTGTTATTCCTCCATTACTGCTCGGTTTGGAGAAGGAAGGAATTCAGAGAGAGTGAGGGAGTGGGTTACGTGAGTGCTGTGAGGAAATGAGTGAATTGGAGAGAGAGTGTAAGGTAAGTATGTTACTTTATTTTATGCTTTTGTCTTTTTGCAAATGAAAAAGAGAATTGATAGTGTGAGAGGGGGAACAATTCGGACAGCATACAGACCCATGTGGGTTTTGTAAAAATTTTATTTACAAAGTTGGACACATTAGTTTGTGCTTATTACAGTTTACACCCCACAATTACCCGTTTTTTGCACTATTCACTCACCGGTACCCGTTTTCCGGAATTTTCTCGTTTAATTAATTTTATTGGTTCTGGACCTTCATTAATATTTATTAATGACTATTTAATTACTTATAATTATTACGGGTCTATTTAACCCATTTAAATCACGTTTTCGTTTTCTCCTAATACGGTTCCTCGAACCGCGCTTTTAAAAATTCGTTTGTGTTTTTAATCCGTTTTGAGGATCCGTTTTCTTCGGGAATCATTCCCGTACATCTATTAGGCATGAATAAGCCTTAAGAATCTTTGTAATGCTCTAACCGAGGTCTCGTACCTCCTTTGGTTATATAACGCTTATTGTAACGTTTTTCGTTTTTAAAGCGTTTACTCATTTCTTTGGATTTATCTTCTTCACCCAAAATTACTTAGACGCTATTAGGCCCATAAATACTATATTAGAATAATTTAATCACCATATTTAAGTTCGGGGTATTTCAAGTTCGATTTATATATATTGGTCCATGTATACGAACCGATACTGTTTGAAATACCCCAAACCTAAGTATGTTAAGTAAACATCAAATCATGATGTAGTAAGGCTAAAATATGCCTTAGAAAGATTGGTGGACAATTTAAACCAAGGGAAAACATAAGAAAGTGCCTTAAAGGCAATCAGGGCAAAAACGTGCTCTAAGCTTGGAGAGACTTGGGTGAGTACCCAAATATCATGATAAGACCTTAGTAATATCCTAATGGTCATTTAAATCAATTAGCAAAGAAAACCAAGCTTGAAAATAAGTTAAAACACAAAATGTGCTTTAAGAAGTCTTAAAGCACATTTTTGAGAAATTGTCTTAGAATTGAGTTTTGAGTGGCTAAATGTCCATCATTACTCTTTAATCAACATGTGTACTAATTAGTATCACATTAGGAGGTCTAAATCAATGGGAAATCAAAAATTTCCCGATTATGTGCCTTGATTAGTGAATAGTAACTATTTAGTGACTAGTTTAAGTTTTAATCAATATAAGTCAATTAATTGGTCAACAAAGACCATGTTGGCCTTATATTAAGAGGGTGGCCGGTTTTTCTAAGGTGGGGAGTCACCACATGAGTCATCAAATGAGAAAGAAAGAAGAGATAAGTAAAAGTACTATTTGCTTTATTAAAGCAAAAACCTTATATTAGCCTACCTCTCTCCTCTCTTCTTCATTTCTCTTCTTCACCCACGGTTTCTTCTTGTTTTCTCTGTTCCAAACCGTGCCCAGCCAGCCTCCATTGTTGCTTCACCTTGCTTTGGCAACAACTTGCTCATTTTAGCTCCAAATCAAAAACTAAACACATATTATTCTTAGTTAGGTCAAGACCTATCTTTCTATCTTTTCAAATCTTTCAAAGCTCCATTTTGGTGCCATGAGAAAGCTCCATTGATGGAGGAAAATCAAGTTTGAAGAGCTCATTAGCTTCTCCATTCTCTTAAGGTAAGAAAATGTAAGAAAAACCATGTTTCCATCATCTCTTGTACATGGCCGAAAATTTCTACTCATGGGGCCTTGTTTTTATGCCTTGTTCTAGCTTGATTTATTCACCAAGGACTAGTGGATGTCCTATTTCATTCAATGCCAAGTCTACATTGAGACTTCAAAGGTAAATCCACTTTTATGCCTTAGAACACATTTCTAACCTAGGTTTTATTCCTTAAGGTTAGTGTATTGTTTAGTGCTCATATGAGTCATTGGTTATTGATTAGAACATTGGCAAGAGAAGTTTGAGTGGTGGCCGATATTCATTCAAGAAGAAGGTCTAAGGAGGAGATTGAGATAAGCTTGAGGAAACAAGGTAAAATGCTTACCTAATGGTGGTTTAAGATTAAGGAATGAGTTTTAGATAAATACCAATGTGGCTTAGAGCTTACATTGTGTATTGGGTTATGTAACCTAAGGAAAAAAACTTAAACAAGCTTATGAACTTGTGATTAAGGAGCTAATGAGAATGGGTTAGTAATATAAGTTTAAGGTGGATTTTAAGAGCATTATAATTACTATGAGATTGATGGGTGTATTTGCAGGTTGAAAGCTTTATATGTGGGAAATTCAGTGTTTAAGTTTAAGTCATTTAAGGGCCTAAGAGCCATGTCATTTAAGAGCCTTAGTGCTATGCAATTTAAGATTATTGCAATATATTGAGTGTGATGTGAATAAGTTGTTTTGGATGAGGAATTGTGATGAGAAAGGACTTGGTGTGTGTGAGGTTATTGTGTGAGAAAACAATGCATTTGGGCATGAGAATATACTAGAGGAGCTATGGCAAAATTTGAGTAGAAAATAAGTGTTTAGGTGAAGGTGGTGAATCAATATGACCTAGGATTTACTAGGAGTCATTATGAAGAATTTGAGTGGATATGAGTTAACTAAGGAGTTCTTAAGGATGAGAATGACCTAGAATGGTCTATGAGGAATTTAGAGTTTAGGTGGGTGTATTGAACACACCAAAGTCATGAGATGAGGAATATAAGACTTGAGCATAAGTTAAGGAGAAGGTATGATGTTTAAGGTGATTAAGATATGTTCTAAGGGAATATAATGACTAAGGAAGTACTAGGAAGTTTTGAGATTGTCTTGATGAAGAGGGGTAAGATAAAGTGTTGGAATGAGTGGTAATGACTTAGGCATTACCTTGGGGGATTTAGGAATCAAGAGAATGTAATTGAGTATTTAGAACTTAGACAAATGTTGGTAAACAACTAGGAAGGAAATAAGGTGTTGGTGTATGGAAGCTTAAGCTTGTGAAGGAACTCTTAGTAAATGCTTGAAAGAGTTTTAGATGGTGAAAGATGCTTGGGAGATGATGTGATGGTGATGAGAAAACATTTGGCATAGAGGTTACAATAGGTGAACCACCACCTAGAAACCTAGTGAAAAACATTATAAGAAGTTGGCATTATTACAAGGAAGATGCATAATGACTAAGGTGGATTTTGAGGGATGATTTAAGGTATTTAAAGGAGGTTATAAGGTGGGTTTAAGGTGCCAAGATGATGTGGGACCTATTAGGACACTTGTGGAAAAGTTTGGAATTGAAAGAGGCAATTTAAGAGGATGGTCTGTAGTGGACCGACCCAGGGTCCGACCCAGTTCTGGGTCGGTCGGACCTTGCTAACCCAGCAGAAATGTCTCGGCAATAGACCGACCCATAAGGATGGATCGGTCGGTGGGTCGGTCGGGCAAGATTTAATGAAGGAAAATGTCTCGGCAGAGGACCGACCCAGAGGGTTTTGGGTCGGTCGGTTTAGCTTTGGGTCGGTCGGATGAGTTTCAAAAGACGGAAGAGTTTCTGTAATGGACCGACCCAGGGGTTGGGTCGGTCGGTGGGTCGGTCGACCCTTAACACTTAGAAAAAAAAAAAAGAATTTTGAATTCTAAAATGCAAAGGGTAATAGGTATGCCTTTGGTAGGGTAGTAGTGTAATGATTGAGACCCTAAGAACTAAGATTAAGATTAATTAAGTTAAATATAAACTTAAAAGTGTAAGGTTAAGTTGTAAGATTAAGTGGTAAGACTTAAGGTGTTAGGTGGGATCATTAAGGAATAAGTAAAAAGTAAGTTAAACAAGCTAAGTAAGTGAATTGAGTTAAGTGATTAACAACCTAAAACTGAATGAATGTTTTAGGACTTGGATGGACTCCGGAAGAGATAAGCAACGAACGGCCAACGGTGAACGGTACAGTTGTTTCTTCTTGTGACCTGCTTGCTAACGAGGTGTCCCTCGGCTTGTGTGCTATTTGTTTTTGTGTGCTCACTAAACAAGATAAAGCATGCAACCGGAATATATAACATATATTATATTGTTGTGTGATGTTTGAAAACTAACACAACATACCGTGAGAACTTACTAACCAATGTTTAGTAAGAAATTGAGTGAGAATAAGGAACGCCCCCTAATGAGGGACGATATGAACCGAAAGAGGTTAACCAACAAACATGGTCTTGAGACTATTACTAACTGAACTTGAGTGAGGAATCCGGAATGGTACCGGCACATGTGTATTGGGGGAAGTCGGTATCCTATCAAATACCGTCTTCCAAAGATGACTTGTCCTCGGACTCGTCGCCTAGAGTCGACAAATAGACTCGACCTCCTCGGACTTCTTGTTTTAGGAGGGAGGCATACTGAGATGGTGTAGTGGGATCTACCTAAATGCCCAACTAATTCTAATAAATATTGTTTATGTAAACCAATGGAGCTGATAACTCATTGGTTAGGGCTACGTGACCCGACAGATAAACAATGGATTAAGGTACAACCATTCTAATAAAAGAACGGTTGACTTAATCGAGATAAGAACTGAGATAAGATTGAGATAAGGTTTGAGATAAGATACAACCATCTCTATTTAAAGAATGGTTTGTATTCTAAGACTGAGATAAGTTACAACCAATCCCTTCCAGGAACGGTTTGTATATTGAGATTAAGTTAAGATTAAGATAAGTTACAATCATTCCTTTTTAAAGGATGATTTGTATCATTAAGATTAAGATTAAGGTATGGTTAAGATAAGTTGCAACCATTCCTTTTTGAAGGATGGTTTGTAATATTAAGATTGAGGTAAGCTACATCCACTCCTGATTAAAGGAGGGTTGTTTCTAAGATTAAGATAAGAATCAGATTGAGGTAAGATAAGGATGGACTAAGATTAAGTGAGAACATTACTTAAGGAGATAAATATCTAACTCTCTAATTAAGGGAACGCATTTAAGTCGTTCATTGTGTGTGAACTTTGATTGTTCATATCTGAGTTGTTGTTTACTGCACTTTCTATTATGTGGTGCATCTAATCAACCTCCATGCTATCGACAATTAGTCGTCGTAGCCACGTTAGCTTGGGGGCCATGAGAGGATAGTACCAGCATTCGTGCTGACCCCCTCGGGGGCTTCTTTTTACTACACAGGTGAACATCAGGAGGCGGCCGTCGCGAGAGTAAGAAGAGGATACAGCTGTTAAGGGTTAGTATGGCCTACGAGTTGTGCATGTACACTCGTATGGCAATCTGAGTTAGTAAGATGTATAGGATGTGAGGGGGTTGTAAGAAGGTTATGTAAATGGTTAAGGTTGTTGGACTAATGTTCGGTATATTCTGTAGTCAGACCGTGGCAAGGTCCTGGATTGTAAAGAATTCCGCTGTGACATGTGTATATATACTGTTAAGTTGCGAGACCACATTTGGATTGAGTTGGGGTGTTACAAAAAGTGGTATCAGAGCGTAGTTACGCTCTGAAGACAAGAATTACCGAACTTAGGAGGATATTGAGGTTGAGATTGAGTTATGGGTTAAGGGTTAAGAGATAGAGTGTGAGGTGCGTTAGCCAGGACTCCCCGGTGTTTACCGGATATCCATAGTACCTAGGCCCGCCCTCCACATCCCTAACCCTAAATGTGTGGAACAAACGCCAGAGAGAAGAAAGCCTTCTCTTACTCGGGGAAACCCGATCTGGCAGTTAGCTAACAGTAAGCAATACGAGAAACAATTTGTTGTACAACAGTTACGGAAAACTTGGAGGTTTTAATGGAGCGCAATAGAGAAACAGGCGCTACCTATGGAATACTATCAGTAAGGGAACGGAAATTACCGGCAACATGGGTCGACATGCTATGCAGTCGAAATAACCCGCAATACCAATGGTAAGGAAAGCACTACGCGTGCCATGGATAAGGAAATGATAAGAGACATGGGTACCGGACAGCAGTCCGAGTAAGAATAACAGTAGGATAATACAAAGCATGAGGATTAAGATTACTGGAAGGTCCAATTAAGGAACGGGAACTCATATCAATGGTATACCGAAAAAGGACTACGATGTAGTGCCTAAAGGAGAATTATTACCAAATAACCACAACAAATGTGTGGAGACAAGAGTGAGGAATAAGACATAAGGAAATATTAAGGGATTCCCTCAGAAAGAGGAACGCCCTGGTAGACGACAGTACTGTCAAACGACAAGGAAACTGCCGGATGGTTAGTTATCCAAAATAAGGTATTATCGAAGGAGTCCCGAGGACTACCAATTACATGGAAATTAGAAGGAAGTGTCACTACCGATGTACCTTGTACCAATAACCCATCCTGCATGGCGCACTTGCCATAGCAAGTGCTACCACGGTTAAGCCACACGAAAAGCCATCAAGGCGAAATAGGAGAACGCTACAGTTGTAGCATATATTAATACCGGATTGTAAATCCATAAGAACAGAAAAATAAGACCTTGGAAAGGCCCGACGGCCTGACCATGATGAGGTGAACCGACACATCAGCCAGCAGGGAGCTGAGCTCAGATGAAATACTGAACTATAGAAATACTAGCAATGATATAACCTACTACAACAACAACAACCGACAGTACGTTAAGTACACCAATCCCGAACTCCAAAGGGAAAACCTAAGAGATTGCTCGGTATCGCGAGCAAAAACACTATATAACCAATGATATACAAGGGATGTATTATAAGATACTATTGAAACTGTTGAAGCATCGACTTACAACGAAAACGGGATAAGACTCCCGGAGT
The DNA here is from genome assembly GCA_023374045.1 of Limonium bicolor. Taxonomy (NCBI): domain Eukaryota; kingdom Viridiplantae; phylum Streptophyta; class Magnoliopsida; order Caryophyllales; family Plumbaginaceae; genus Limonium; species Limonium bicolor. The sequence continues at coordinate 4,717 of JAIOTZ010002306.1, read as the reverse complement.
GACCATTAAGGACACCAATAACAACATTCTTCAATGAAGATGTTGGAAAACCCGGAAATCAAGGATAAAAGAAATGAACATAAGCTATAACCTACTAAGGATTAAAATGCAGAATCCCGACAGAGGGAAGCTCAGCGGACTACCCCACAGAGCGGGCATAGTCGAGCCGAACAATTGATGAATGACAGCTAGTACTGTTCGTTTAACTCATTAACACCCAGGTATGATTTATCGTCAACGGGTGGCATAGTCAACGGAAGTTGAACGAAGCGTTGAGATGAGAGTATAAGATAACAGGATTATATCCAACTTGGACACCGTAAGGCAAACGCCTAATACGAACCTAACCTTGATTGTTAAGAGACATAAGTCTAGTAAAATGACAGTATTGTCAAAGACATTAAGTAACCTCAGATCACCTGAGCAACTTACCATAAAACCCGATACTACATTTAGTATGTAACCTAATGATTGATGGAGTTCCAAGGGACCAGAAGTTTATGAGGATAATCTGCAGATGAGTAAGAGTACAAATAATAAACTGAGACATTAAGCATTAAGAGCCTACGAGCCAAGGATGTTAACCACATCAGAGCCCGAGGCGCAGTAAGTTATAAGAGAGCTTGTTTAAGCCACGAAGGAACTACAATTCGTAGGAATGAATGGTTACCGAACCTATAATTTAGATTGGGAAGATATTACCAAGAAAGGGTACCAATGAGAATATTGAGATAATACTAAGGACAGGAGCGGAGAACGAACCATGCCTTTTAGGGTGGGGATACCTCTCCTTGTTGTGAGGCCATGAGTGGGAATGAACCCCTCAAAAGGGCTTTCACTTATTAGAGGTGAAATACACTTTATTTAGAAAATGGAAACTATGAACCTTGAGATTTCCTTGAAAAATATCAGATACACTTGAGTGATAAGGAAGGTCGCACAGATAGACCCCATATCCAACACCCAGGAAGTAAGAATTAGTAATGGTCAGAGGTAAACATTGTGACTGCACGTTATGGCACGTCAATTAAGCAATGCTCATAAGAGCTTGTGATTCAGTGGATGACTTCGTCAGTAATCAGTTAAACTACATGGTAGACAACATCACTAAGGATGAAAGAAAGCGAAAGACATTAGCCTACTTACGAATCTGAGATTGGAGCAGAACATCTTTACATCAAGAGTCAACTATTTTACAACACCGTACGGCAACCGCCATACACCGGAATGAGAGAACTCCCAGTGTGTTTACACCAAGAAGGGATTGAGTATAAGTTAAGACATTAGAATAAGTGAGTAAGAGGTTGCACCATTAATGGGCAACATGGTAAAGGCCAACTACCACGGTAGTAGTGGTCGTAAGTACAATAGTTGGATAAGTGGATTAAGTCATGGTACGCGGTAAGGCGACCATTATGCATGAGCCGTCAAATATTGACACTGAGGCAATTAGATTCATGAGTTAAAACCGATATAAGTAAGGGAATAAGATGGTAGACGAACTGAGCATTGATGCCAGTAGTCTGGACCTAGTTAGGTAAGATTTCACAGGAAGCACATTATCCATTCCTTAAGGAACTGGAAGTGCATTCCTAGTAGCATAAATATGAGAAACACGATAAGAGGCTCTACGGAAAGAGACCTCAGATATTAAGTGACCGAATCAATACGGAATACAGGAAGGAGCTGGAGCATACCATAACCAAGGACACAGTAAGTAGACTTCCTTGATTAACTTCAAGAAGAACAATAAATGTTATTAGGGAACGATGAAGAGGAGATCGACAACAGAATACTTCATAATTAGCAATAGCTAAACGTGTGACGGACACTATGAGTTTACTAAAACGAGACGTGGGACGACTGCACCCCACAGGGGCTTGCAGGCCTGACACGCTCATTTATGAGTTAGTTGGGTAAGTAGTAATGTACCAGTAAGGTACCCCATGCATGTAGACGAGTGGTGTAAGGAACACGGGAAGTAGTCGACTCCGTACCACGGACAACGACGCAAGATCACACAAGAGCAGCTACTACCACAGACAGTCGAAGAGAAGAGTTCAGTTGAACCAGCAACACAGAGGAACCAGAGAACAGATAATTAAGAACTATGAAGTGCGAAGAGCACGGATTGTTAAGTACAGACATTGGACATGTCTTAAGATGTAAGGGATTAAGACTGTAAAGCGCGTTAAGCACTAAACATAGTTTCAAACTAAGAACTATCCTCAGACCAAATGTCAGTTGGGGAGAACAATTTAGACATTCGAGAAAATACTAAGAGTATGAGCGTAAGATCAAGAAGAATGGATAGACGAGTTACGACTCATTAAGGCCGTGTATATATAAAGATAACACGTGTCCATTGAGACAATTAGCCTAAGATTATCAGAGTGGTGCAGCGGAAGCTAGCAGATCACTACTTTGAGATTAGACCAAACTAAGTTAAGAATACGGTATAAGTACCGTTAAGAATCCTCGATACAGAGACTAAGTCATTTCTGATCGAGTTATAATAAGATAGATGAGTGGAAGCTAGAATGCTTGGTAAGAATTAGACATCTTGAACTTATGTTCAAGGATGATATAATGTTGATTACGTGGGCGTAATCCATTTTAAGGGGGGTAGAGCGAAAACCGCTTAGCGTATGTTTGTGTACTGAGTACATAAACTACGGTGTGCATAGCACCAAAATAATTTGAGAATATGTTTTACATAAACATTTAAGATAAATCATGGTTATTACACACAGAAGATGTGAATACCATACATATAAGTACCTATCTTGTTAACTCCGGTGTGAGTACAAGTTAAGAGAATTAAGGAAGAGGATTAAGGAGACTTAAGGAATAAGGAATATATGTGGTAAGTCGATATGAGACTATGTGTGAGATAAGAATAAGATAACACTATGAGATTCATTTGATATGATGTGAGTTAGGATATGGTAATGCTATGTGGTATGAGACAGTGGAAGTTGATATGAGACTGATATAGAACTTAGTAGGAATTTAAGTCTGAGGTAATTACTAAGAGATGAATGGGAATGTTTGATGGACTGAGTCCACACTTTGGAGATGTATTGATTATGATTAGAAGAACTAAAAAGATAGAAAATTGGACATTGAGTGAATTACTGATGTTTGAAAATGACGTGGGAGGTGGAACTTGATTTTCTAGGGATCAAGGGAAACCGAACACAAATTGGAGTGGAAGGATGGTTCGACGCTGATGCTGATCACATCAGGGTGGATTGATTCCTGAAACTCCCTACCAGTGGTCACAATTAAATCACACTAAGGATAGAGACCTTAGGATAAAAATGAAATTGGAGTTGCTTGTATTTTTAATTAGAGGAATTATTCCTCACATGACCTCGTAAAAAGGATTACCTTTTTACTGAGTCTCGCCCATGAAGTCGAGGACGCACGAGCCTTTGTCTTCGGACCGGTGACATGGGGAGAGCAGCGTGTTTTGTATTCTAGCCCGTGGTGACGAGGACGAATGAGCCATGTCTACGGACCGGTGACATGGGAGAATACGTTGGAAGTTATGTGAATGTTTTAATCATCAAAAGGAACAAAAGGAATTTTGAGTGCTACACATGCTTAAGCATGTTGTGTGATATTTAAGAATAAGCATATGGTGGACTTAAGGATTCAATGAGATTAAGTATACATAAGTATGATCTATATGATCAAGGAATGAGGTAAGACATGTATTCTAATGAGATAAGATGCATGGGAACTTTGGGGACAAAGTTCTTTTAAGGGGGGTAGATTGAAATACCCCAAACCTAAGTATGCTAAGTAAACATCAATCATGATGTATTAAGGCTAAAATATGCCTTAGAAAGATTGGTAGACAATTTAAACCAAGGAAAACATAAGAAAGTGCCTTAAGGGCAATTAGGGCAAAAACGTGCTCTAAGCTTGGAGAGAATTGGGTGAGTACCCAAACATCATGATAAGACCTTAGTAATATCCTAATGGTCATTTTAAATCAATTAGCAAAGAAAACCAAGCTTGAAAACAAGTTAAAAACAAAATGTGCTTTAAGAAGTCTTAAAGCACATTTTTGAGAAATTGTCTTAGAATTGAGTTTTGAGTGGCTAGATGTCCATCATCACTCTTTAATCAACATGTGTACTAATTAGTATCACATTAGGAGGTCTAAATCAATGGGAAATCAAAAATTTCCCGATTATGTGCCTTGATTAGTGAATAGTAACTATTTAGTGCTAGTTTAAGTTTTAATCAATATAAGTAATTAATTGGTCAACAAAGACCATGACTAGCCTTATATTAAGGGGTGGCCGGTTTTCTTATGTGGGGAGTCACCACATGAGTCACTAAATGAGAAAGGAAAAGAAGAGATAAGTAAAGAAGTTACTATTTGCTTTATTAAAGCAAATATCTTACCTTAGCCTACCTTCTTCCTCTCTCTCTTCATTTCTCTTTCCACGGTTTCTTCTTTTCTTCTTTTGCTCCAAACCGAGAGAGCTTCATCCATGGGTTCTCCATCTTCAATCACTTGCCAAATACAACTCCAAGCTCCAAATCCAAAACAAATTACATATTTGTCTTAGTTAGGTCAAGACCTACCTTTCTATCTTTCCAAATCTTTCAAAGCTCCATTTTGGTGCCATGAGAAAACTCCATTGATGGGGAAAATCAAGTTTGAAGAGCTCATTAGCTTCTCCATTCTCTTAAGGTA
>JAIOTZ010002305.1:0-20115 GCA_023374045.1 Limonium bicolor | reverse complement strand
AAACACACAGAAAACAAAACAACACACAAGCCGGTGTAAACCGGTAGGCAACAGACTGCAAGAAAACCATAACTCGGTCCTTGCCTCGTTTCGTTTCCACCTTGAGAGAATCCTAAACACATTAGTAACATCGGTTAATTAACGCACTAATCCATTGTTAACTTGTTACTTCACAATCTATTTTATTTTATTTTCATACTTGTTATAACTCTTCACCATTTTATTACCATTATAACACTCCTAACAGTCTTAATTAACCTCATATCTCATTAAACAATTACCATTTTAGATAAACATTTCCCAGCTTAAAATAACATTTTGGTCCATTTTGGCCCGTCCGAACTTGTGTCCGAACCTCCAAGTTCGGACGCAAGCCGTGACTTTAGACAGAAAAACAGACACACGTCCGAACTTATGTCCGGACTTCGAAGTTCGGACGTGAGCCGAGAAAAATCTAGACAGAAATCCGTGCGTCCGAACATGTGTCCGGACTTCCCAAGTTGGACACAGTTCGCGGATAATCTAAGGATGAGTGGGTACGTCCGAACTAGTGGTCCGGACTTCCCAAGTTCGGACACTGTTGCGAGTTATAATTCTTCTAACCCAACAGAGCCTGTCCGAACTTCCATGTCCGGACGGAAGTTCGACAGGCAAATGCTCAACTTCAAGTCTTCAAACACTTAGACAAATTTCACCAAAGCCTCCAACACTTATAGTATTTACTCCCTAGGTTCCTAGTGATGTTTCATGCCTATTCAAGCTATTATACCAAAGGCTTTCTCCTTATTTAACATCATCCCAAGCAGCATTTTCTCACAACTAACTCCTATGTCATTCTTGAAATTCTTTTCCAAGTTTACATTTCTCCTTATTTTACCAAAGTTTGCCTAAGTCTTTACCTAAGTCCAAAATGACTTTGGTACATACTAAAACCTCAAGATCATGCCTAAGTCCTTGTTACACTCTAGAGCACTTCCTAGTTCCTCAAAATTCCTTTTTAAAAGATCTTGAACTCCTAATGCATTTCCTAAATTTCGACATAGGTTCTCCTAGCATTTTTACAACCCAAACACATTGTTCTTACCATTAAACCACAAGAACACTAAAAAATCCAAAAACCTTTATTAACAATCTTCACTCATAAAGCACAAAACAATCTAGTATTTCATACTTAAATTGCATGGCACTTAGGCCCTTAAAATGCATGGCTTAGGCCCTTAGGCCCTTAAAGTGCATAATTCTTAAACACTGAATTTCCACAATATATTTGCCTTTGACCTGCAAATACACTCAACAATACATATGCCTTTTACTAGTCTCTTGAAAACACTTTACTAAGTCATTCACCATTTGCTCTTTAGGTAGTTTTAACAAGCATTATAAGCTCATTTCTCCTAAGGCATTAAACAACATTAAGTTAGTAGATTTACCTCTTTTCCAAACACTTCTTTCTTGTTTCCTTATAAACCGGTAAGGTATTTGATTCCTTGTCAAGTTCTAAACAATATACAAACATTATAATGAGTATTCAAGCTATAAGCTTCATCTCAGTGTAAACCCTAATTTTACCTTGTTTCAAAAACATTAATGTAGTTGTTTTACCTTGATCTTTGAAGAGAGTTTGAATATATATCAAGAGAGGACTCCACCTAGTCCATGAAGAGTTGGAATGAAGCTAGAACAAAGTCACACAAGAGCCATCAATGGGTATTTTCGGTCACACAAAAACATGGAGGAAATGTAGTTTTTATTTGAGATTCCTTACCTAGAAGCAAAGGAGAGTAATAATATGTCAAAATACAAGCTCAAGCTCCTTAAATGGTGGAACTCCATGGCACCGAAATGGGGCTCTTGAAGTTTTGAGAAGATAGGAATGAAGAGCTTGATGAGAGGAAGAGATTGGTGTTTTGTTTTTGATTTGGACAAGTGAGCTAGATTTTACAAGAGGTCAAAGAAGAGGTTTAATGGTGGTGGTGATATTACCGTGAGAGAACAGCAAGAAGGGAGGAAGAAGGAGTTGGAACCGTGTGAATGAAGAAGGGGAATGAGAGAATGAAGATAGAATTTGCTTTAAGAAGATATTTGTTCTTATAAAGTAAAAAGTAGTTTAATTAGTTTTCTTTATTTACTTATCATATTAACTAGAGAGTGGTGAGTCACCACACTTAGAAAACCGGCCCCCTAATATATAATGAGGGTATTTTAGTCTTTGTTTGTCAATTTAATTACTTAATACAACATATGTTACAAAATAGCTTATAAAATCACTATTCATAAAAACAAGGCACATAGAAGTGAAATTTTTGATTTCCTATTGATATAGACATCCAATGTGATATTATATAGTACACATATATATTAAGAGTAATGATGGACATCTAGCCACTCAAAACTCATTTACAAGATAATTTTTCAAAAATGTGCTTTAAGACTCCATAAAGCACATTTTGTGTTTTAACTTGTTTTCAAGCTTAGTTTTCTTTGGTAATTGATTTAATATGTTCATTAGTATATAAATGAGGTCTTGGTAAGTTCATTAGGTCTTAACCAAGCTCAACCCAAGCTTAGAGCACATTTTGGCTCTTATTGACCTTAAAGCACATTACATGTTTTCTTTTGTTTAAATTTGTTTACTAACGCTTCTAAGACTCTTTTTAGTCTTTATATACCATATTTAGGTGTTTAAACAACATAACTAGGTTTGGGGTATTTCAAAAACACTCAGTCCTAGAGTGCAGAAGCGTAAACCCTAAGCAGTCAATGTCTAATGGAACAACCAAATAGAAGGAACCAATACCCAAGTGAGTTTCACATTCAAGGCTCAGTTAGTCACACAAGCTGAGTTAGTCACACAACCATTTCCTTTTAGAAATTCCTCTTAAACTCAGTTAGCGGTTTTTTGAAAACGTCTCATAAGTCAATCAGCAAAAATATCGGACTACGAGAAATCATACCTGGTCAACGCTGTAGCAGTTCTAGTAACTCGTGCAAACATTCAACAATTTTCTAAGGAACATTGAAGATAATTTACTATCAATAACCTGTACCCTAAGTTAACTTAAATAAATTCCTTTCTCTTATTTCCAAATCTCAATTACTTATAAGCCCTCGCTTAAATGTTATGTATAACCTTTGACTTATTTTAGAAGGTTGTATAGCCCAAGGTTGTAGGATCAAGGAATGTATTTATTAACACCCGCTAACTGTCAACTCCTATCCACTTAATTCATATTTAACCATAATCCTCACACTCAAGACTTTTGAGACCTTTATATCAAATGTGTTTATATTATATAATTAAATCTAGAATTTCAATAATAATCTTTAGCTCAATACCTTTATTCTTAATTTAGAATAAACATTGTATTATGACCTATGATGGACTCGTCTCAGAATATATACTATTATCTCACAATGTAAAGATTATGTGTTTAAACAATATCTACTAGATAACCCGTTATGATTAAGTCTTACCCTTCACTTAATTAAGATCTACATCTTGTATATTGTAATCGTAGTGTTGCAGACGCGTTTCATTATAACTTAACTGAACTGCTAACTCAATTATCTCATCTTTAGTTCAGAACGACCTTTAATTACAACCATCCAATAAACTTGTCATAAGATGTTAAATTGCTTTTCATCCTGAATAACTATACTATAGTTAACTTAGATTTAATGAATTAATCTTACATTTAGTATTCACAAGGTATATTATATGTTTTATTATTACCTATACAATAAGGCGTTTAGTATAACCTTTTATGTATCCTTACTTACATTTAATTTCCTAAATGTTTTATTTTAACACACATTCCCTCCATAGACTATGTATAATCCTTTTATACCAAACTTCAATAAAGTTAAGTCATAAACACGTCTTAAGTTGTTCACAAAACCTAAGGTTTCAAAGGAATGACTTAATAAATTAATTTCCTTTATTGTATTTAGGATGGACAATATATCTACATAGAGTAGAATTTATCAAAGAATTAAATTCTGGTTCGTAAGTGAAATTGTCAATTATTTAGTAAGATAATCTATTACGAAAATTCCCATATTTTATATTCAAATAACCTAACATTATTCCCCATTACCGTAAAGTATGTCAATATAATATCTTATGTAACTTAATTTTATCTAATAAAAGGTTCAAAGGTTTTAAGTATCAAATTCCTATTTATAAAACTTCGTATAAATTCTCACTACTAAATACCTCACTTAATTGTAAACTCACATCCTGAATATTGGTAATAAATGTATTTTATATGGCTTATCTAATTCTAAGGAACTTAAGGATAATTATTTTGATAAATTTCCAAATCATCGTTTAATATAGATTATATCATAATCCCTTTAATGATTCTATCTTAAAACATTAAGTTATATTTCAATACCATATATGTTAAGAAATGATTACATCTATACTTACTACTCCACCTCACATTTAGATGTAAAAGTATTTTACTTATTTTATTATGGTTTACATACTAAGAATATTTAGATGTAAACGTATTACATTTGTTTATCATTAATTATAGAATAAGATCTATTTGTGCAACATTTTATGTAATCCAATCACAACTTTTCCTAAGTTTTAACTTATTAATTACTTAATCCCAATTTTAGATTTACATTCTGATCATTGACAAATAATACTATACATGTATTTTAATATGGTTTACATATAAACCTTGGAAATTTAAAGGTAACTCTTTAAGCCTAATACATAACTATAATTTAATACCACCTCATATAATATTCTCTGAAATACCCCAAACCTTAGTATGTTGTTTAAACACCTAAATATGGTATATTAAGACTAAAAAGAGTCTTAGAAGCATTAGTAAACAAATCTAAACGATAGAAAACACAAAATGTGCTTTAAGGTCAATAAAGGCCAAAATGTGCTCTAAGCTTGGGATAAGCTTGGTTAAGACCTAATGAACTTACCAAGACCTTATTTATATACTAATGAACATATTAAACCAATTAGCAAAGAAAACCAAGTTTGAAAACAAGTTAAAACACAAAATGTGCTTTAAGGAGTCTTAAAGCACATTTTTGAAAAATTGTCTTGTAAATGAGTTTTGAATGGCTAAATGTCCATCATTACTCTTTAATTAACATGTGTACTATATAGTATCACATTTGGAAGTCTATATCATTGAGAAATCAAAAATTTCACTTCTATGTGCCTTGTTTTTATGAATAGTGACTTTTATAAGCTAGTTTGTAACATATGTTATTATAAGTGACACAATTGACAAATAAAGACTAAAATAACCCTAAGTTCTATTGGGGGCTGGTTTTCTTAAGTGTGGTGACTCACCACTCTCTTGTTAACATATTAAGTAAATAAAGATGACTAACTAAAGTACTATTTACTTTATAACTACAAATATCTTCTAAAAGCAAGTTTATCTTCATTTCTCCCTTCTTCTTTGCATTCCCACGGTTCCAAGCTCTCTTCAACCTCTCTTCTTCATTCTCTTCTACGGTTGCAATAGTACCACACCAACCTCCATCTTGACCTCTTGTAAATTCTAGCTCACTTAACCAAATCAAAAACAAACACCACCATTCTCTTCCTCTCATCAAGCTCTTCATTCCTATCTTCTCAAAATTTCAAGAGCCCCATTTCGGTGCCATGGAGTTCCACCATTGTAGAAGCTTGAGCTTGTATTTCTACATATTATTGCTCTCCTTTGCTTCTAGGTAAGGAATCTCAAATAAAAACTTCATTTCCTCCATGTTTTGTTGTTGACCGAAAATGCCCATTGAAGGTTCTCTTTATATGGCTTTGTTTTAGCTTCATTCCAACCTTTCAAGGACTTGGTGGAGTCCCCTCTTGATAGATATTCAAACTCTCTTCAAAGACCAAGGTAAAATAGCTACCTTAATGCTTTAAAACAATATATGTAACTAGGGTTTACAATGAGATTAAGCTTGAAGCTTGAATGCTCATTATGCTGATTGTATAGTGTATAGAAGTTGACAAGCTATCAAACATCATTACCGGTTTTATAAGGAAACAAGAAAGAAGTTTGTGTGAAAAGAGGTAAACATGCTAACCTAATGTAGTTTAATGCCTTAGGAGAAATGAGCTTATAATGCTTGTCAAAAATTACCTAAAGAGCAAATGGTAAATGACTTAGTGAAAGGTTCTCAAGGAGACTAGTAAAAGGACATAGGTGTTGTTGTATGTATTTGTAGGTCAAAGGCATATATATTGTGGAAATTCAGTGTTTAAGAGTTATGCACTTTAAGGGCCTAAGAGCCATGCATTTTAAGGGCCTAAGTGCCATGCAATTTAAATTATGCACTATATTGTAATGTAGTGTGATTTGGGTGAAACTTTGTGTGGAGAGTGTTCTTGGTGAATTGAGGTGTTCTTGTGTGCTTAATGGAGAAAACAATGTGTTCTGGGCTTAGTAATGTTCTAGGAGAACCCATGTCAAAAATTAGGTAATGTATAGGAGGTTATAAGTGTCAAAGAGAAATTTGGGAAACTAGGAAGTCTTGTGAAGGGCTAGGTATTTTATTAGGAAAGAAACTATGTATTGAGATGTTTTAGTGTGCAAAAAGGGACTTAGACATCAACTACGATCTAAGTGGTAAGAAATGATGCTTGGGAGATGATGTTAAAATGAGGAGAAAGCATTTTGGGGATAATAGTTATCATAGGTATGAAACACCACTTGGAAAATTAAGAAGGAAATAACATAAGTGTTAGGAATTTCGGTAGGAAATGAGTAAGTGTTTAAGGTGATAGATAATGAGTTTCATGGATGTTGTATGTGGATATAAGTGTACCAAATGATGTTAGAAAATATTAAGAGGCCTTAGGAGAAGTTTGGAGTTGAATGGGCAATGGAAAATAAGGGTCTGGAGCAGACCGACCTTGCGACCGAACTTGCCAAGGTCGGTCGAGCCCAGTTTACCCTGCGAGAATTGGTTTCTGGAATGGACCGACCTTGGGGACTGGACTTGCAAGGTCGGTTGGGCTTGTATTTTGTGTACGAATTAAGTTTCTGGAATCGACCGAACATGGGACCGGACTTGGCAAGTTCGGTCGGGCCTGAATTTTCAAAGGGAAGAAACTCTCGGGAATGGACCGAACATGCGACCGAACTTACAAGGTCGGTCGGAGTAGAAAATTTTGACGGTAATGTGTTCTGGAATGGACCGAACTTGGGTAAGTTCGGTCGGTAAGGTCGGTCGGACCTAAACTAGTAAAAAAAAAACAAAAAGAATGGCTTAAGTAATAAACCCTGGGGGGGTATAATGTAGGTAATCAAATATAAGTTAAGACGTTAAAACATGTCATATAATCATGTTAAACATTTAGTAATTTGAAGTTGAATAAATTAATTAACCGACGTTATTAATCATGTATAGGAGTGACCTACGGTGGAAACAAATCGAGGCAAGGACCAAGGTATGGTTTTCTTGCAGTCTGTTGCCTACCGGTTTACACCGGCTTGTGTGTTGTTTGTTTTTCTGTGTGTTTATGACTTTGTAAGATTAAACCATGTAAAGAGTTTACAGTTGTTAAATATTATTATGTCGTTGAGTATGACTCTCTCTTCCCTTGTGTGTGTCTAACAAGACTCGACCTATTATTGTGAATTGTGTATTTAGTTCAATAATGAACTGCTAACAAGTGCTAACGGGGGAAGTGAGGAGTCCGGTCTGTTCCGGCACGCGTGTGAGTATGGGAGTCGATGTCATAACCGGTTCGATTCTCTTTTATGTTATGGTTGTTTTCCAATTTGGTTTCCAACCTTCCCTTTAGCTTAACCAAGGCTATTATACTGACTCACGTCGGGCCACAGGGGCATACTATGTGTTGTTTCGGTGTGCTTGGATCACTATATCCGAGGCACCTTGTGTTAAGTTATCCGTTCAATCTAACAGGACGGTAACGAGTTATGTAACGAGCTTAGCATGAGCATGGCAACATTCTCTAGGCTCTCTATGGGGACTAACTGTGTTGGTTCTCTTCCTAAAAGGAATTGTTCTTGTGAAATGCGTGTGATGTTGTGTACAATACCCATGTTATGATATATGTATAAGTTGTGTGTTTTAAAATGAATGCCATGTCACCATGACAATTAGTTGCGCGTATCCCGGTAGCCGATGGGCTGCGCGTTAACCATACCAGCCAAGGGTTGCTGACCCCCTCGGGGGCTCCATATTTCTTTTACTGCAGGATGAGGATCGAAGAAGCGGAATGGCTTTAGATTCTAGGATGCAGGTTTACATTTGATTACTTTTGGATGTTGGCCCGGGATGCGCCTGTGCTCCCGTGGCGTTATATACTTTGGTTGCGAACAGTTTACAGTGATAGTATACAGTGAAGGATGTATGTAAACACTCGGTTTTATGTTAATGTATATGTGGTTATTAGTTCTATGCTCGGGAGTCTGATCATCAGACCGATACACTTGTACTTATTCAGCCTTGTTAACCACGTGGGTGGTTGACGGCGTTGTAGCACCAATCGTTTAGTTACTGTTTAGTTGTTTAATTCTGCTGCGATTTCAAGTAATGTTGTGTGCGTAGTAGGGGTGTTAAAAAGTGGTATCAGAGCGAAGTATCGCTCTGATGACTAGAATACCGAGCTTTGGGATATACCGAGTTAGGAAATCTAGCAACAGTTACTTAAGTGAACAGTTATGGAAAGGTTAACCACTAACTAAGTGTGGAAATACCTTATGGTCGGGAAAAACGTTACAACCGTTGGACTGATAAGTGTGCAAGCATGTTGCTAATGAATGTTCATGTGAATTCAGATGTCAGGTCGACCAAGAGGTAGAGGCCGTGGACACGACAATGGAGATACGGGTGACCAGTGAGATCGTATCGAACTCGCACTCAGACTCAGATTGCAAAGAGAGCTCCAAGTATTGTATTGATAAAAAGCGTACCCTATTACATAACTTATGGTTCCTATTTATAGGCTCTTCTACAGTGTATAACCGTTTCTGTGGGCCTACATCATTCTAGAATATTCTCAGTTATACAAGGCTTTTTATGTAACTTCACCCTTCTTTTTGAATAATTACTCCCAACCCTTCGGAGGGGGTTTTGCTTTGCTTCGGAGGCGAATGACTCTTAGTTCTTCGGAGAGGATCTTTGCTTTGCGTTGGAGGCGCGATTACTCCTCCGCAGTCTGTCTGCGGTATAGCTTCCTTGTCGCAAGAGTCCGTTCGTTGGAGTCGGAAGGGGGTTTGGTCGGAGAGAGTTCCATCTGTTGTCTCCGTAGGCAGCATATACTCTTCGCTCAGCCATTTGATTACTCCGTGTGGTGGAACTCCACTTCATCAGTCCCACAAGATCTTTTCTTGTTCTGCAAGGAAAGATCTTTTCGTTGTTGCTCTTTCTTCGTTTTTAAATTTTGGTGGTCCGCTCCGTTCCGTTCCCCCTAGTCCCACAAGACCTCTTTCTTTTTCGGAAAAAAGGAAGGGGTCTTCGGAGTTGTGCTTTTGCTTTTGCTTTTGGATTTCCTACCGTTTGAGACTTTGCGGAGGCCTAGCAACGTGCCTCGCTGCAACCGCCGCCTCCTCATCTTCTGTAGCTATTTCCTGACACATTTGCAGGAGTAGGCCATGATTACTTTGGTAGAGCGCGCCCAATTTCCGCCTATTTAAACTCATTCTCTTCCCTCTACCCTTTTTCCTATTCTTTCAAACTTTCGAACTTCTCTGCTTCTATCCTCTCAAACTTTTGAACTTCCCTGTCTGTTCCTTGCTTCGTGTCTTTATCCTCTTGCGTTTTTCTACACAGCAACCGTCCTCCTTCTTCTTCCTGCCCTTTAACTTCCCGATTCTTGTTTTTGCGCTCCTTTTCCCTTCGCACTTTTCCCTCTATTCGATCGTCCATACTCTGTCAACCTCCTTGCTTGTAATGGCTCTGTCAAACCCAAGCTCCTCTGTCCCAGCACCGGCGGGGTCGACACTTTTCACCGACGGGGAAAAGTGCGTCGTCGAAGATCCTGCCGTTCCTTCTGAAGATATCTGTGGGGACTACCCTCGCCAGGGAACCGGCTCCAGCCTCACCGTGACAGACTTGAAGAAGCTCATGAAAGGCATACAAGTCCCACTGGGGTCGAAGATTCGTGTGCCGGAGCCGACGGCGCACCCTTTCAACTACTTTGGGATGGTTTCGTGGTGTATCGGGAGCACCTTCACCGCGGTCTGCGCTTTCCCCCGCACCCCTTTGTCCTTGGTTTCTCTCCCGCCGGCAGTGCACTCTTGCCCACCTGAACCCTAATGCTCTGGGTTGCTTGCACGCCTTCCTCTCTGTTTGTGCGGAGAACGATATTACTCCTGATGCGCGGGAGTTTGTTAACTTCTTCACCACCAGGGTGGATACTACTACGGAGGAGGAGGACATCTCTGTCTTGGCTGTTTCCGGGTACTCCTTTTTTAAACGCGTGAGCCCGGAGAGTGGCTGGTCCTCCAATTGGTTTGTTTTCTACCCTCCGAGGGGTACTTTTATCGGAGTCTCCCACATCGGAGACGTAGCTAAGGGGCAGCTTGCCTCTCCGCTACCTTCTTCCGCAAACCCGTCTCCGGTTGGAGACATACTCAAGAAGTTGAGCTCTTCGGCACTCCACCCCATCACCTTCTTTCTTCCGAAGAGAGATTGAACAAAACTCGGGCGAAGATCGATCGTACGTATTCTCCTTGTGTTTCTTTTCCTTTACTAGTTTCCGGCTAGTTTTCTTACTTCTTTTACCACAGCTTTTGCTCAAAGGGGGGGAAATTTTCCCTCCGCTACAACTGGGAGCTTGTTGATTATAGAGCTACCGAAGAGAAAAAAGGAGCCCCGCCTGCTCCTTCTGGTAGGAGTCCCACTGGTAGCAAGACTGCTGGCACTAAGAGGAAAGCCCCCGAGGGGCCCAAAAAAGTTGATCAGCAAAATTAAATTAGTACGAAAGGAAAAGCATGTTACCGAAACGGGTTCAACCGACCCCCCTGCTACTGTTCCTTCGGAAACAGGTACTTCCGTATCTACTCCTTCCTGTAGTCCGGGCAGAGTTAAGAAAGATGTGGATTTAACTCCCATATCGTCCCTCTTTCCTGACCTGCATGGCTTTTTTTGCGTAGACGAAGCTTTAACTCAAAATACCGATTCCATTTTTTCCACCGGTATACCTTTCCACAGCCTCTTTTGTCTTTCCATTCGCTTATTTCTTGTTTTCCGTTTGATTACTTATGACTTTGTTTTTTGCAGCCCTGCTCCGCCCTCCGCAGATCCTGAGCCCGAAAGGGAGCGCCGACCCGTGCGCGGTGTTACAATAAGAGAAGGTGGAGCCCCAAAGGAAAAAAGACTCGCGAAGCTCCGCCCGGTAAAGGCAAGGGTATTGCCGAGGTTGGTGCGGAGGAAAAGTCTTCCTCGGATTCATCCGACGGCCCTTCTCTGGGGGCTCCTCCGTCCGGAGCCAGGAGCAAGCATGCGGAGGACAGATCTTCTCCTCCACCGTGGGCCGATCCGTCGGTCTACGGTCCTTCTCCGAAATTGGACTGGGGCTATCACCGAGGAAATCCGGTTCCTCGCATTCCCTTCGTCCGGGGAATGAGGTACAAGACCTTTTGGTCTACTGCTGCGAAGGCAGCTAACAATGAAAATGGCATTTTCGCCCCAGGCTCCCATCCGACTCCCTTAAAGCAAAGACTTCGGGTTGGGGAGGGTAGTTCTGACGCCATTGTCCGCCATTCTCTTCCGGAGAACGTGGCTTTTGATCGCCTTTGGAGCGCTTTAACTCAGGTTTGTTTCCTTTGCATATCCTTTGTAAAACCTTCAGCTTTATTCTGATACCCTTGTCTTTTAGGCCATGGCGATGGCTCAATGTGTGGAGACCCAGTCCCAATACTCCTCCGAAGCTCTCCGTTACCATGGGGCCCGTGCGGAGAGATATAAGAAGGTTGCGGATGAAGAGAAGGCTAAGGCTCAAGAGATTTTGGCGCGAGCAGAGGCTCAATTTGAAGCCGAAAAGACCGCTCTCCGGGAGGAGATTCAAGAACTTGCCTCCGTCGATCAGGAGGATACTGTTAATAAGCTGCAGGCTTCTTTTGAAGATCAGAAGCGAGTGCTGGAAGAGGAAGCTGAAGACCTTCGGAGGGTTGCTGAAGAGATCCAGAAGTCCACCGAGGATCTTCGATCGTCTTTCGAATCTGAGCTGGAAAGAAAGAACCAGCTTCTGGAAGCAGCTGAGGCCAAACAAAATGGTCTCCAAGCCGATCTTGAATCGGAGAGGAAGAATCTGGCGGAGGCGCAAGCTAGTCTTGAATCGGAGAGGCAGAAGCTTGCGGAAGCCGCTCTTCGGATTGAAGAGCTTGAGGCGGAGGTGGAAGCTCAGAAGAAAAAGGCTTCCGGTAATTTTCATATCTTCGAAAGCTTCTTGTTTCTTTTTTTTCTTTGCTAATCCGTTGTATTTTTTTGCAGAAAATCCAAGTCCTTCGTCGGAGGCTGCTCGAAGCTCCGACTTTTGGCTTAAAAAGGTGTCTGTACTTAAAGCGTCACTAATTACTTCGGAGTCGGAGAGAGAACGATACCGGAGCCTTACTCACTCCTATGAGAACCAGGTTGCAAAGTTGAAGGGGGCCCTCAAGGAGACACGATCGGAACTTCAAGCGAAGGACCGCTCTGTTTCAGGCCTTAAAGAGGCGCTCTCTTCCCAATGTCGCAAGTTTGCTGGAGAGAGCCAACGGATCGTGTCGGAGTTCTTCTCTGAGAGACAACAATCTGTTGACGAAGCTCTTTACGAAAGCCTGGAGTTTGAAGCGCTTGCCCGCGCCACCGGATATCATGAGGAATTAGCAAGGTTTTCACGCCCTGCGGGGAATACATGTTTTGCCCCATCCTTTATGGGATCGGTTGCCGCGCGGGCTCGGAGTGACGCCGCCCTTTCTCCGGTAGGCGAGAAGGAAGACTCCGAAGGAAGCACCTCGACCCTCCAGAAGCGAACACATGAGTCCGAAAAGCTTGCGGAAGACCCTACAGAGCCTGCAACATAAACTTTTTCCTTTTTGCTTTATAGCTTTGTTATAACTATTTGCTGCGGAGTACTCTCATATTTGTAATTAACATCTTTCCTTTTAACATACCAACCAGACCTTTCGGGTATGACCGGAGCGACCGGTCTCCCGAAAGTCGGAGACTTTTATTAATACAGAATTTTTAAGTTGCTTTTCATTTTTGTAGAGGGTCTCTTTTTCAGTAACCTTTTAGTTACACTCTTCCACTTTCACACTCTACCACTGTACACATGGTGAGATCGTCGATTTAACACTCTACCGACTTTGAGCCGGTGAGATCGTCGGATTAACACTCTACTGCCAGGACGCTGACAGTGAGATCGTCGGATGAATTACACTACCATCGTTGATGGTAGATCGTCGGATACAAATCACTCTACCATGGCCAATGGTGAGATCGTCGGATACATTCTTTGTCTTTCTTTTTGAAAAAACCCTTTGTTTCTTGTTTTGTGATGAAGAGAAATTGCGATGATTTTTGTTTTGTCTGGAAACTTTATATATTATCATCGGCGGATAAAACGCTTTGAAAACAAGATAACTGAGATCATGAAGCAAAATGCTTTATTGCCACTATTTGTGCGTTTTTTACCAAGCAACTCTTTAACCTGCAATTGAAAGAAGATATTAAACATAGAATTTCTTGAGACACTCCGCATGCCAGGAATGTGGCAGATCGTCTCCGTCCATATTTCGGAGCCTATAAGAT
The DNA here is from genome assembly GCA_023374045.1 of Limonium bicolor. NCBI lineage: Eukaryota > Viridiplantae > Streptophyta > Magnoliopsida > Caryophyllales > Plumbaginaceae > Limonium > Limonium bicolor. Next base: position 6,357 of record JAIOTZ010002305.1, on the reverse strand, counting down.
GCTCGGTCAGTCTTAGCCTGAACAACATATGGGCCCTCCCACTGAGGTTGCAGCTTTGCCGGTTGTTTCACTTCTCGGAGCACCAAGTCACCTGCGGAGAAGGACCGCTCCCTTACCTTTTTATTGAAATGTCGTTCGATTCTCAACTTGTCACTTTGATTTCTTAAGTCAGCGATCATCCGCCTTTCATCCAAGACGTCCAACTCATCTCGGATGCCCTCATCGTTCTCTTCCTCCTTGTACCCCTCAACTCTTTTTGATGGTATCATGATTTCTGCAGGTACCACCGCTTCCAGACCATATGTCAATCTGTAAGGGGTTTCTCCGGTTGGTCCCTTGACAGTCGTCCTATTAGACCATAGAACCTGTGGTAGAACCTCCGCCCACCTTCCTCTTTTTCCTTCCAACTTTCTTCTTAGAGCTTTCACGATTTGCCCATTTGTATTCTCTACCTGGCCATTCGCTTGTGGATGAGCTACAGAGGCAAATCTCAGGTCAATTTTCCATTCTTCGCAGAAATCCCTAAAGCTCTTGCAATTGAACTGCGCACCGTTGTCCGTTATAATCACCCTCGGTATACCAAACCGACATACGACGTTCTTCCAAACAAACTCCTCTGTCTTTCGCGCAGTTATGTTTACCACCGGAAAAGCTTCTACCCACTTGGTGAAGTAATCTACTGCCACATACAAGTACTTATACCTTCCGGGGGAAGCCTCAGGAAATGGTCCGACAATATCTAATCCCCACTTCGCAAAGGGGATCGGAGAGGTAATAGATTTCATCTCCGCAGGAGGGTTTCCAACCCTTGGACCATGTAACTGGCATTGCACGCATTTTTTGACATAGTCTCCGCACATCTTCTGGATCGCCGGCCAGAAGTAGCCCATCCTTAATATTTTATGCATTACCGCCCTTCCTCCTTGGTGGTTGCCGCATACCCCATTATGGACTTCGGCGACAAGCTCTAGCCCTTGACTTTCCGTCAAACACTTCAACGATGGCCTGCCGAAAGATCGCTTATAGAGTTGGCCGTTTTCGAAAAAGAACGACGCTGCTCTTCTTTTTATCGTTTTGGCCTCTTTTTCGTCCTCTGTCGAATGGCGGGAAACTTCGGATCGACGTTCAAGTTATGCTGGATAACGCTGGCGTCCACTCCGGGCATGTCCTTTGGGCTCCAGGCGAATGTCTTTCTTCTTTTTTCCAAAAATCTCATTAAGCGAATCTGCTCATCATGGTGAAAAGCATTTCCAATTTTGAAAAATTTAGAAGGATCGGAGTTTAGGGGTACCTCTCTTGGCTGTTCCGCCGGTACCACCACCTTTTCGGAGGTTTCTCCAGACATCCGTGTCCTGGCCTCTCCTTCTTCGTACTCCCGACCGGAGCCGACCTCTTTGACTACGTCTTCCTCCGGAAAATCCTCAGTAATCCGGACTTCGCACACCCTTGCTGTTTTCTGGCTTCCAGGAATGGACACCAGCCTTCCGCCCCTTGTCAAGTATTTAAGCTTGAGATAATAGGTGCTACAGACAGCTCCGAAAGCATTGATCCCAGGTCGCCCCAAATAGACGTTGTATCCGGACAGATCTCGCATGATATATAAGGTTATTCTTTCTGTTCTCCGATCATCCTTTTGGCCTAACGTCATTGTGACATCGACACTGCCGCTGGCCTGAGCCGTGATTCCCCCAATGAATCCTCCGAAAGTAGCAGTGAACGGCTTGACCTTTTCATCCAGGATTTCCAGCTTCCAGAACGCCGCTAGGGAAATCACGTTTGCTCCCGCTCCGCTGTCGACAAGGATGTTTCCCACCATCCTATCATTGGTTTGAGCTCGAATGACGAGGGGGTCATTGTGGGGGTAGTAGACTCCCTCTTCATCTTCTTCCGTGAAGTAGATAGGTGGTAAAGGCTCTCTTTTCTGAACTTTCTTCTCTGGTAGCTTCTCATGGACTTCGTGTACGTGCCTTTTCTTTTCTTTTGCCGTGAACGGCCCCTTTTCTGAGAATAAACCAGTTATGACCCCAAAATCGAAAGATTTGCTATGGTCTAGCTCAGGGTGATCTTCATTCCTCATGCCCCCCCCCCCCCCCGTTATGCCCGTAACGAGATCGGTTTTGATAGTCGCTGTTATTCTTTTGCTGTTTGGGAGCTTCCTGTTTCTGCTTTTCTTGTTTCTTTCTTTGCTCATCGATTTTGTTCAGTTCTCTTGATAATGTTACACAATTGGTCGTTCTGTGGCTGTAGTGCCCGTGGAATTCACAAAACGCCAATGTGCTCTCACCTAAGGCAGGCTTCTTCAGAGGCGGAAGATAGCCTTCCCTTACCGCAGCTGCGTATCTTCCCGGAGCGATAGAAATCACCTTTGCTCCGTACGTCGTCCTACCCCCAGAATGGGTAGGTGTGACCGGATCCTTCCCGTAGGGCTTGTACCTCGCTCCCCAAGGTTTCGGAGCGGATGTCTCCCCATAATTCGCGCCAATAGACGATGCTCCTCCCTGTTTCTTCTCATTAGGCGACCTGAAGCTATTAGCCAGCTCTTTCGCCTTATTTTCCGCAATCTCCGATTTCAAGAAATCGTGCAGCATTTCCGCTAACTCTCCGTGAGTTTGCGGTGCTTTGGTAGCAATTTTCCCTGCCAGCCTTGGATTCGCCAATCCATTCCCGAAAGCTTTCACCAGTATCTTCTCATCCACATCGTCTATTTCAGCCACCTGCTTATGGAAGCGTTCGCAGTATTCCTAAACCGTCTCTCCCCTTCTTTGTCTAACGTCCATCAATTCAATCGTATCCTTCTGGATCTTTTTACTTGCCGCGAAGTAAAGTTGGAATTCCTCTGTAAGTTGTTTGAAACTTGAGATGGATTGAGGTTTCCGAGAAGAGATCCAATTTAGAGCTCTTTTGGTAAGTGTTCCCGGAAACAGATTGCAGAGTGCCTGGGAACTGATCCCCTGAGTGTTCATCGCAAAGATGAACTTCTTGATATGTTGAGCGGGATCTCCAGTTCCGTCGTACTTCTCTATTGCTGGAGCGACAAAGAACGGTGGAAGCTTCGCCTTCCGAATGTTTTCGGTGAAGGGATACAGCGACATGTCGACGAGGTCTTCCTCTGCATCTTTAGGTGGTGACTTCTCTTTCCGGCTTTCGTCGCTTTTTGATCCGCTTTTCGCTTTTAGATTCTCGATTACATTCGCCATCTCATCGATCTTCTTCTGGTGCTCCAGATCTCTATCCGCCAGTTCCTGCTGAAACCGCTCATTGCTTTCAGCCATCTTCTCATTGACTTCTTGCGCAAAACTCCTCATCAAATCAGTGAGGTCTTCTTTTGAGAATGAGCTCTCCCCGGTCGCAGCCATCTTCCCCTTCCCTTTGCTTGATTGTGGTGCCATGTTTGAACAAAAGACAAGAACCGTGACTCTTGTGGATTGGATCGCGGTTGTCGTTCGTTTCCCACAGACGGCGCCAAATGAGATCGTATCGAACTCGCACTCAGACTCAGATTGCAAAGAGAGCTCCAAGTATTGTATTGATAAAAAGCGTACCCTATTACATAACTTATGGTTCCTATTTATAGGCTCTTCTACAGTGTATAACCGTTTCTGTGGGCCTACATCATTCTAGAATATTCTCAGTCATACAAGGCTTTTTATGTAACTTCACCCTTCTTTTCGAATAATTACTCCCAACCCCTCGGAGGGGGTTTTGCTTTGCTTCGGAGGCGAATGACTCTTAGTTCTTCGGAGAGGATCTTTGCTTTGCGTCGGAGGCGATTACTCCTCCGCAGTCTGTCTGTGGTATAGCTTTCTTGTCGCAAGAGTCCGTTCGTTGGAGTCGGAAGGGGGTTTGGTCGGAGAGAGTTCCATCTGTTGTCTCCGCAGGCAGCATGTACTCTTCGCTCAGCCATTCGATTACTCCGTGTGGTGGAACTCCACTTCAACCAGGGCGAGAATACTACGGCTCAAGTTATGGCTGAGGCAGTAGCAGCCGCCGTAGCCCAGATGGTACCCCAACTTGTAGCTGCGATGCAGTAAGAGCAACAGCCCGGAGTTCAACCACCACCGCCACCGCCACGAGAGACCAACTGGGTCAAGGCGTTGGCTGATCTGAGGCCACCATCATTCAGTGGGGAGACCGACCCTCGTAAACTGGAGGCATACATCTCCGAGATGGAGACTGCCTTCGAGACCTTAGCAGTGCCTGAGGAGGTCAAGGTTCGACTTGCCGCATACTACTTGAAGGGTTCGACACAGAGCTGGTGGAAGCTAGTACGGGAGGGCAGAGTGGCTGACCCGACCTTTCAGTGGAGGGAGTACACGGCTCTGCTGCGAGCCAAATACTACCCGATACACGTGCAAGAGGCCAAGCGCCTGGAGTTGGACAATCTGAGGCAAGGGGATAAGATGTCGGTAGACGAGTACTACTCAGCCTTCATCGGACTTATCCACCTGCTACCGGATCTGGGTTACTCAGACCGGATTCTTGTGAACCGTTTCTACAACGGACTGAGCTACCGCCTACGCTATGGCATGGGGCCAACTGGATATACTACTTTGCAGGTAATGGGACTACAGTGTGATGTGAATAAGTGAGTACAATGTGTTAATGTGATGTGAATTTGTTTGGCGGGGCATAACTAACACCCTAAATATAGGAGTGCTACCATGCCGCTGTAATTGTGGAGATCATCGTCCGTCTGAGGGACGAGGAGAGTGCGCTCAAGCGCAAGGCCATGAACGAGGGCCAAGGCACGCAAGGGCAATGGGGAGGAATGAAGAAGAAGTCATACCCCCAGTCCCAGAAAGGACAGCAACAGGGTGGCAAGGGCAAGACCCAGACCACCACTGCTGAGGAGCCTCTGCAGCTCACCTATGCGTATGCGGCCAAGCCCCTACGTTCTTACCCACCCAAGGGTAATTAACAAATTTCAATACCGAAATCTAGTGTGTGTTATTAATTTGTGAAGTATGTACTGAGTGTGTGATGTGTTAGCAGCTAGCACGGGCTCTGGACCGGAGCGCCACTATTACTGCAAGTGGTGTAACGGAGACCATCCCAGCAAGGACTGCAAGGGTAATGATGTGCAGTGCCGATACTGCAAAAAGATGGGTCATCGCGACTATGAGTGCTGGCAGAACCCGAACAGTAGAAACTACAGGCCCAAGGGGCAATGGAAGGGTAAGGCCATTACGACCACCGATGGCCCGAAGACGGTGAATCAGCCACCCCTAGATCAGAGGTACACAGATTCCCATAAGGGGAAGGGGTCGGGGTCCAGTAAGGCCGCCTGAATGTGGTGGACCGGTCTGAGGCGCCAGGGCCCTCTTCTAGACCAGGTACCGCCTAAACTATTGAGTGAAATAAGTGTTTGCATACCGCATTTCATGCATGTGTGTTAGTGAGTATAAGTAAACAACCATGTGAGTAAATAATTAAAGTATAGTGTAAAAGTCACCTAATTAGAATACTCTAAACTTAAAGGAACCTTCAATATATGTTATCCAATCCCACCCACACCAAACCTTGAAGAAACCACCATCAACATCACCGACTTTCCAATGGAGCAATGTGTGAGCCTCGATTTTAAACCCTATCCTATGTTGGTTAAAGCTGGTTAGGATCTAATCGGGTTTTAGGTCCACTTATAACCTAAGATTAATAACTATGTCATATAACAATAATTATTAAAACCTAAGCTAGCTCACTGGAACCTATTATGAGTCGCCACCTAATTTTAACCTAGAGTAAATCAGGAAAGGTTGGGTTCGGGTTCGGGTTCGGGGCTTGGTATTCGACTTATTTAGGGTTCAAATTACTTTCATTACCCTTCCTAGGTCGTTTTTCCTCTACTTGGTTTATTTACGGCTTATTACGAGTCGTTTTAACCTAAGTGCGCAAGCTTCTGTTTTTTTGTGTTTTTTAGCATTTTTTGACAGAAAATTGAAGTGAAATTAAAAGCTACCTAAACTAGGGTTTCGGAGGCAGAATTAGGTCAAATTTCGTTTACGTCCGTAGCCACGGACACCATGTCCGAGACCACGGACCCTAGTTAACCCAATTATGCAGAAAAGTCGAATTTGAGGAAAAACAAAAGTTTGAAAAGTCTGGGGCCACGATAGGCTGTCCGTGGGCCCGAACATTATTTTAGAAAACCTAAATTCTAAAATTTTAAAATCCCGCCGCCGTCCCTGGGCGTCCGAGGCCACGGACAACCCGTCCGTGGTCCCGGACCATAGGTCCGAGATCCCGGACAACCCACGGACAGGGGTTTTATGGTGGTTCCCGAAGGTGTTTTCGGCTCAAAATTTATGCACGTAGCCTGAAAGGTGTACAATTCGTTAGTAATTGAAAGATTGCAAT
>JAIOTZ010002304.1:0-20128 GCA_023374045.1 Limonium bicolor | reverse complement strand
CTTGAATTCGTGACTCTACAAGGAGGAAGAAGACAAGCCTAACATAGAAAAATCAAAAGAATAACTTACCTAAATTACCTTGTCTTCTAGCTCACAATCATCTTCTTTCCAACTCTTGCCTTGTCACAACCACATGTCCGAAATTATGCAGAGAACATGGGCATTTATTGAGCCAAAACCATGTAATAAACTAAGGAAAAAGTATAGTCATTTGACATTAAAAATTAACAAAACAAAAATCAAATTCTAAGGCACTCTCTTACCTTATACGTAAGTTTAGTGTCATTTCCCCTCTTGCACTCCACACCTACGAATTTGGTAAGCTCTCTCCTCTCTCTTCTAAGCTTCATCTTCTTCCTTTGAAGCTCTTAAGTCCATCAATGGAGATGTAACTTCTATCTTCATCTTTAAGGTAATTTCTTAGCAATTCTTGTCAAGCCTTGAAGCAAAACTCTTCCTAGCTTAACAACAAGTGTTCGACATCAATTAGTTCTCCAAGGAGGTTGTCCAAACCAACATTAAACCAAGGAGCATCTCAAGGTTATCTTAAGGTAGTTTTAATGCTTGTAAATCCTTAAAGCACATTTTTATGTGTAACCAAGTTCTACTTTTTCTAAGACTCTTTTCTTCTTCATTTTCATGAAGGAAAGTTTGTTCTTCATCTACCTTTGGTGAGACGAAAATATAAGGAGAAAAAGCTTAAGGTAAATTCTTGTAAAACTACTTACAAATCTACTTAAGATCTTTATTCAAGATCTAACTCCTAAAACTCCTTCACCACTTGCATATAACCGAAGTGGAGCATCAATATTACCTTGGAGAAAGCTTGGAGATTCAAGAAGAGTTCAAGCACTTAACCACCTTTGTTAAGAAGTAAGTTTACTAAGTAAACCTTTATGTTATAAGCTTTGTTAAGCTTCTAAAAATTATACACAAAATTGAGTACATCTCTAGGTTATATAAAACCGAAACTATATGGTATTATATGCCAAAAATATAATCTATAACATATATAGAAAATATTTACCTTAAGACACATTTTTGTGTCACAAAATTTACTTATGTTACAAATAAATTAAGGCCGAATTATCAAGGGCAAAAATGCTTTATTTTAAGCTAAGAATCAATATAAGACATTACTAATTTTTACATAAGTTATATGACTCATATGAATTTATGTATAGTTATTATGACATATAAATCCACTTTTATATACTATATGGTCACTAAATAAATATGGCCAAATGTTTTAGTGTTAAATAGGTATTAATGACCTACTTAGGTATATAAACTTATACCATAAAGTTTCGTGAGTTAAAAATATTTATTAGAGCTTAAATGGCTAATTAATTAAGTTATGTGGTTTAAATGTAATTTTTACAAAGTTTAGTGTGTTAATATAAAAACCGAGAGTTAAGGGTATTCTTGGAATATATATGATATAATATAAGGTTAGGAATTAAGTTTATGAATTTTAGATAATTTAGATAAGTGTTAAAAGTACATTTCATAAAGTTTTGGGACAGAGCGTCCGGGACCCCGGACATAGCGTCCGTGGGTGCGGACCGACCTCGGACGGCGGCGTTAAGGCTGTTCCCGGCGGTGTTTTTGGCTCAAAATTTATGGGTACGTAGCCTGAAAGATTCTAAACATGTAGTGATCAAAAGTTTTCAATTTGACTACGAATTAAGGACGAAACTTATTGAACAAGTTAGTGGACAGAAACGCAAACAAACCTTAATTCAGAAGCAAAGAAAAGTCAGTTCGAATAGGAATTTCAACCAGAGGCGTATTGTGATTAGTGGGAGTTAAAGAATTCGAATTCTAACCTGTTTTGGCTTCGGGATTTGGTTGTTCCTTCACGTCGGGAAACTTCGAACGCGTCGTTGGTAGCCTATCCGGTTCAGCTTCGACCCGAGTTTCTGATTTTCCTCCTTGTATGATTATGGACGGTTTGCTTCTGTTTTTGTGATGTTTTGGTGCTTGGAAGTTCAATAGGAGAAGAAAGGATGAGTTTTTGGTGATTTTGGGGTGATTTCTGCAGTGTTTCGGTATTGATTTGAGGCTTGGAAGTGTAAAAACGTGGGAAGAAGGTTTGTGGCTGTGTTCTCTGACTTAGGAGGTGTTCTTCTCTGCCCTAGTTCGTTCTTGGGGGGTCCTTTTAGAAAGAGCATGGTCAAATTGATAGAGCAAGATCTTTATCTAAAAGACTAATTTTGTGCTCTAAGGGAATCTGATTTTTTAGAATATGTTGCAAGCCGATAAAAATTATGAAAATTTAACTGAAGGTAAATAATGTTTTTAGGAATTTTGAGAGTTGGAATCGGATTAGTTTGATAAATAATCGATTAGATAAAAATCGCACAATATGGAATCTCCCATAATTCATAACTAATTATTGGAAAGTCGAAATAACGAAATTCCAACGGCATTAGTCTCTAAAAATCATCCTCTATCTTGTGTTAAAATTTCATGACATTTTGTTTTGATTTCGGTATTTTCCAGAGGAGAGAGAAAATTGCAAAAATGATTGAATTTCTCTTTTAAATTTTGGGATAAGGTTCCCAATAAAATAATTTCAGGTTTATGACTGTATGTAGTCATGGTAACCATGTGACAATTTTATTTTAATTTTGGAAACCTTTTAATTTCTATTTTGAGGCTATTTCATGTGTTAATTATTAAAGAAATTAGCTTATAATATGAATTAAAAGCTAAATTTCCAGAATAAATATTATCAGAGAATCATGAAATACCTTTCATAATGACCATGATATTTGGAAGTGTTTGGAGATAATGAACAAGTCATATGAAAAATAGAAAATCCCGAGAATGTCCTTGGAAAATCCTGCATTGGTGCATTTTGACCACTTTGCCCTTTGTAACACGTATGCCTTAGAGACCACTCCAGGGGGGGTTGAAATTTTGGGTATAACAGATTGCCCCCCGTCAACTAGGCTTTGTAATGAAGATGAAAAGACTAGTTGATGCCTGAGTGATACCCCAAAATTTTGGGTCTTAAAAGGCCCTATATGCAGATTGCGTCGAGCTATTCTAAGGCGCTGACTACCTATGAGTGAGAATGAGAAGATGTCAAGTGATTCTAAGGCGTTGACTACCTATAAGATGAAGTAATGTCAAGCGATTCTAAGGCGTTGACTACCTATAAGATGAAGTAATGTCAAGCGATTCTAAGGCGTTGACTACCTAAACGATGAAAGTGATGTCAAGCTATTCTAAGGCGTTGACTACCTATAATGAGTGAAATGTGCTTAATGTGATGATGACTTGTATGACCTAGGTGCATCTAGGGACCGGAACCTAATCCGAAGTGTGTGTAAAAGGTTAAGGACTGAGAGTGCCAAACGTGGCAGGTGCTAAGGAAGTGGGTAAGACTTATGACAAGCTTGAGGGTGAGTTCTTCTACTCAGGTGAGAATTTGTATCCGTAAAGAATCTGCATCTTTGTGGTGAGAATCTGTATCTGAATCTACGGGTGAGAATCTGTATCTCTGAAGAGTCTGTATCTATGGATGAGAATCTGTATCTCTGAAGAATCTGTATCTTCGTGGTGAGAATCTGTATCTCTGAAGAATCTGTATCTTCGGGGCGAGAATCTGTATCTCTGAAGAATCTGTATCTTCGGGGCGAGAATCTGTATCTCTGAAGAATCTGTATCTCCGGGGCGAGAATCTGTATCTCTGAAGAATCTGTATCTTCGGGGTGAGAATCTGTATCTCTGAAGAATCTGTACCTTCGGTTGAGAATCTGTATCCCTGAAGAATCTGTACCTTCGACTGAGAATCTGTATCCTTGAAGAATCTGTACCTTCGGCTGAGAATCTATATCCCTGAAGAATCCGTATCTCTGAATTGTGACGAGGAGTCTCATACGAATAGATGCAATGGTCATGATGAAAGTTGATTATGAAAGTGCCAAACGTGGCAATGAGGATGTGCATGTCAAAATACGATCAAAGTGTATGTAGGAAATTTGTCCAAAATAAGAAATTGTTGAAAGAGGTGCCAAACGTGGCAGTGTTTGAAGAATATTCTATTTAATGAAAAGGAAAGCGAAGCTATCATTTCTTAAACTATAGACTTCGGACTTGCAATTTATCTCCTAGGGACGAACATTCCATCGGTGGGGTATGGTGTATGATGTAAAGGTAAGGGCTTATGTGGGCCTGTGGTGTTTGATATGGAGGTAAGGGCTTGTGCGGGCCGGTGGTGGTGATGGTGGTGGTGATGTTTGAGCTCTGGGTTCTAATTGGTGTTGTCATAGCAATTGTTGGAACCAACAATTGCCCCCAGTATTTTTTCCTTAAGACAATCTGAGCTAGAGTTCATGGCAATCGATCGTTCCGATCGATTGCCCCCAGTATTTTCTTTTATTAAACGTGCGAACGAGTCTCGTCCTCACAGGTTCAGGGCTTTGTTTTTATGTGGTGCTCCTAACCTACACTCGGCGTGTTTAGTGCTTGCACTCGTTCCTCACCTACAGTCACAACTTCTAGACCATTGAATTCGATATTTGATGGATTTACGCATTTGATCTGTACTTTCACGAGATTGGACACACAACTATCAAGTCGGAAGTCTTTAAAGCTTATAACGTGGCCACGGGGTGTGATGAAGGACAAAGGGACCATGGAGGGATATTTGAGGTATGTGGAGCTTAAGTGGGTGACCAAAGCTGCAACTTGCGTCTTCTCTCGGATTCATCTTCCTTGTCTTGAAGTCGTCTAACTGCTTCATGTTGACGTTGTTTTTGAGCTTCTGGACTTGGACTTTTGAAGTTGTCCTTTACACCATTTCTCTTTTCGTCTTTTGGATTTCTTCGAGGCACTTCGGTTTTGCCTCTTTGTTTGATCCTTTCTTGACTTTGCCTTCGGGGTTCTTGTGTTTCCCGGTTTTGAGTTTTGAGAGCTATTTTGATGTGAGCTCTTTTGATCCTGTGTCACTTTGGGACCATTTGCGGATCACTTCGCCATGCTGATAGCGGCTTTGCTTCTCTGGACTGATGAAAACGTTATCTGAGAGTCAGGCTCCTTGCTTCCTTTGGTCACCGGGTTGGTTATTCATCACGGGCTGGCTTGTTCTGTGGAGCTTTGCAACATCGAAAAAGGGATATATGAAAGGCTCAGCGGGGGTGCCTAGGGTTTAATGTCAGGGTTCACAAGCTTTTGGCTATGTGGTGCTGTACCTAGGCGCTTCGTCATTCCTGATAGTTGTGTATCCGCTCTTTGTTACTTTTCGCAGGTCTAAGAGTAAATTTACAAATTATCTCCTTCGGTCGGAGTTATGCCGTTTACCTTACCTTTGAATGTGGTCTCACCGGAGTCGTGTAAAAATGACACGCTCGTTCACTCATGGTTTTTCAACTCAAGACACCCTCGTGAGATTTTCACTCGGAAACTCGTTCGCACATTTAAACAAAAGATAAAAGATGACGAACTTAAACTTAGATTGCCCCCAGTATTGATTTTGGGGTTTGTGACAACAATTCGATAGATGTGGACCTTGAACCTCTTTGTGGGTTGTGAGTTATGGTGTTTGGTTAGGCATGTTCAAATTTTCAGAAACAAAATGCAAGTCTTTGTATTCCATTGCATAGTCAGAAAATGATTACTTCGTGATCCTTGAAAGACGTGAGTGCTCTTTTTTTTCATTTTTTCGAATTAATGAATAATGCTTTGTACAAAAATTATGGAAATGGAACTATGTTTTATTCAACAAAAAGAATAATGTTGGAAATTACAAACCCAGGGAAACTACCGAAAATGATCAAGGGAACTAACTACTACAAAAGTTGAAAGACAACTAATCAAGAAAAGAAATGCATTTCATGAGAAACACACTAAAAAACAACATTTCTGATGACGCTTGGGCATGCGTGCTCTGCGCTCTCCACCATGTTCTTAGAATTGGAGCCCTCGGTCAATTAGATCCTGGATTCTGTGTTGTAGGGCCCTGCAGTGGTCAGTGTCGTGACCGGGCAGCTGATGGAAGTGACAAAATTGATTAAGATCCTTCCCCAAATGAGTAGTTCCTGGCCTCAGGGCGAGCGGTTGCATCGGATATCTTCCTCGAAGCTCTTCAAGTGCTTGTCTTGGTGTTCGACCGATGTCTATAAACTCTCTCTGTCGAATTCCGTCGGGGTGGTTCTACTGTCCCAACGCTCAACTAGGTCCTCTTGACTGTTGATCGTTGTCTTCCTCATGTTGCCTGGTTCACTTGCGGGTGCAGCTTTGGATGCAAGTTGCTGCTCCCGGTTGCCTAATCACTTTCCTGAGTTCTGTAGCAATTTCTTTAACATTCCCCTTCGATCCTCGGACCCTAATGGAGCCAACTTCAATGCAGTCATAAAGGGTGTTGAGAAGCCTGTTCACTAACTCATCCCGAGCTTGACGTTCGGACTCGAGGGAAAGAGCCTTTGCTTTCAACTCTTCGATAACAGCAACGTAGTTAGATTCCACGGCGTCCATGGCAGCACTATGCCTCTGCTCCATGGCTTCAATGGTGGCCATGTGCTTTTGTTCCAAAATTGCGAGCTGGGCTTCCATGTCGATTGGACCGCACTTGGGACTTGAGTCTACCTGTGTCCAAGGTGTCCATTATTAGCTAACAAAAGGAAGTGGGCTGAAACATGACGCTTCACAAGATATCGAAACAGACTTAGGCTGAAAGCAAGTGGGCCAGGATACCCAGAGAATGAGGTGTTTGGGCTGGAGTATCTTTCAGACTATGAACTGGAACTTGGATTGAAATCTAAACAAAGGCTTTGATTAGGCCTGAGAGGTGACACCTAGATCTAGGGTTTGGGGCTAGGGCCCGAATAAGAAGTCTACCTAGTCTAGAATGAGCCCTTGGGCCGGAATGTGTTTGGGCCTGGAGTGAAGCTCATGGGCTGGAACGGTCCCTACATCACAAATGGGCCTAACTTTCTTTGGGTCAGAGAAGATGGTTGCTAAGCTGAAGAAATCTTTTTCAGGACCTGTGAGTTATTTCAAGTTCAGGTGGATTCTTTTTATGGGCCTAGAACTAATTGGATAATTCAAATTGGGCCAGAAGAAAATCACCTAAATCTAAACTTTTGGGCCGAAGCCCGAACAAATAACTCACACATTCAAATCAAGGAAGGCCTTTGGGCCGCAAGCAATAAAGTCGCGATATCGGGTTGGGCAGAGTTGATGTAGGAAAAGTTCCTATCAATCTCTAGACTGGGTAGTGGGCCGATCATACAAGCAACAAGGCCCACACAAGTTCAACATGTCCTCACTTGACGGTTAAATCAATTTGGGTATGGATCGATCCGGAGAGGTGCTTGGGGCTTGGGCCCAGGTCACCACAAAGGAATAGGCTTGCACGCTATTCTCTTTGGGCTTCCCCACTTTTTTCACCACCTGAAGGTGTGCGTCTACGATCGGGTCTTTGACTGACCAAACAATGGGCCAGGTAAGGATACTGCCAGGAAAATGCTAGGGGCTAAAGCCCAGGTATTAAGGGGTGTGGTTATACGACACCCTCCTCTTTTCCCCCACTTATTCACATCACCTAAAAGGTGTGAGTCCCTGACAGGGGACCCTCAAACGGGTCCCGGGGTAGAACCGGTCTGTGTGGACCCTCGCTCTCATATGATGCGAAGGTGCAAAAATTAAAGTGCGCACAAAAGTAAACAAACAAAGTAATAAAGCCATAAATAAACATTTTCGAGTTAAGCCCTCTTTCTTAAATCTAAACAAGTTAAAATTAAGAGTTTGTCCCCAGCAGAGTCGCCAGTCTGTGAGCCTCGATTTTAAACCCTATCCTATGTTGATTAATTGATTGGGATCTAGTCGGGTGAAATACCCCAAATCTAAATAATATTATTAAATCATTATTTATTGGAATATAATCCAAACATAAATCAGTTCACGTACGCATGCAAACCCATGCATGAAAACGTTACGTAAAAAAGTCGTTTCACCATAAACGCTAAAACGCCTTAGAAACATGTGATCAAGCATGACCTTGTATGACCTTCTAAAACTCAACCAAATGGTCATACACTCATCATATGAATATATAAATATATTCCCTAAGCTATATTCAGTCAAATACGCAAAACGCTCGGGAGTGCTCACGCGCGCCCCTTAAGCAAGAAAAGCTCGGAGGAGTGCCGAGGTGGCACGAACTCCTATAAAATTAATTCCTAGAGTTCCTAATATCATTATTTACCATTCTAAAGATAACCCACGAAGTGGTTCATCAAAATTCAACAAAAACCACAGGAGGATTTCTTAACGCTCCTTTTTGCCCGGGTGTGTCCCGATGGCCCGTAAATTATGTCATGGGTTGATATACCTCATATAACCCAATGTAACATCTTAATATATGTTTAATTACTATAATAAGTGTTTACAAACACTTGGAACTCATAAAAACAATTTGTTTCCCAAAATTTCCTTAGAGCACAAAAACACACCTTCGGGTGTCACGAAAACGCGTTTTTACGCAATTGCCTTGTAGTTTTTGACATACCACGAATTGGTAATATTAAAAAGGGTTAAAATGACCTTCTAAATCAGTTGGTGTGACTAGTCACAAGACTCTCTATAGGGGCCGATTTTGAGAGCAAAAACTAGTATAAAATTGCATTAAAAGTTTATAAAAGCATAGAACATGGTGACTCACCTTCC
This sequence comes from Limonium bicolor, assembly GCA_023374045.1. Taxonomy (NCBI): domain Eukaryota; kingdom Viridiplantae; phylum Streptophyta; class Magnoliopsida; order Caryophyllales; family Plumbaginaceae; genus Limonium; species Limonium bicolor. The sequence goes on along the minus strand of JAIOTZ010002304.1, from coordinate 11,449 downwards.
CATGTGTTATATTACTTAATGTCTAAGTATGTAGGTCTCATTTGACCAGCAAGCTGTCGAAATTAGGCCATGGAATAAGGCCATGTGAGCTAGAACAAAAACAAATGAGAAAAAGTAAAAAGTGGATCTAGAATTCACTTTCTGATTCCTTCTTTTCCATGTGACCTACATGCTTGTCCTTGGCTCTTCAATGTCAATTAAGACACCCCATTTGACCCTTGAATTCGTGACTCTACAAGGAGGAAGAAGACAAGCCTAACTTAGAAAAATCAAAAGAATAACTTACCTAAATTACCTTGTCTTCTAGCTCACAATCATCTTCTTTCCAACTCTTGCCTTGTCACACACCACATGTCCGAAATTATGCAGAGAACATGGGCATTTATTGAGCCAATAAACCATGTAATAAACTAGGAAAAAGTATAGTCATTTGACATTAAAAATTAACAAAACAAAAAATCAAATTCTAAGGCACTCTCTTACCTTATACGTAAGTTTAGTGTCATTTCCCCTCTTGCACTCCACACCTACGAATTTGGTAAGCTCTCTCCTCTCTCTTCTAAGCTTCATCTTCTTCCTTTGAAGCTCTTAAGTCCATCAATGGAGATGTAACTTCTATCTTCATCTTTAAGGTAATTCTTAGCAATTCTTGTCAAGCCTTGAAGCAAAATCTTCCTAGCTTAACAACAAGTGTTCGACATCAATTAGTTCTCCAAGGAGGTTGTCCAAACCAACATTAAACCAAGGAGCATCTCAAGGTTATCTTAAGGTAGTTTTAATGCTGGTAAATCCTTAAAGCACATTTTATGTGTAACCAAGTTCTACTTTTTCTAAGACTCTTTTCTTCTTCATTTTCATGAAGGAAAGTTTGTTCTTCATCTACCTTTGGTGAGACGAAAATATAAGGAGAAAAGCTTAAGGTAAATTCTTGTAAAACTACTTACAAATTACTTAAGATCTTTATTCAAGATCTAACTCCTAAAAACTCCTTCACCACTTGCATATAACCGAAGTGGAGCATCAATATTACCTTGGATAAGCTGGATTCAAGAAGAGTTCAAGCACTTAACCACCTTTGTTAAGAAGTAAGTTTACTAAGTAAACCTTTATGTTATAAGCTTTGTTAAGCTTAAAAATTATACAAAAATTATGTCATCTCCTAGGTTATATAAAACCGAAACATATATGGTATTATATGCCAAAAATATAATCTATAACATATATAGAAAATATTTACCTTAAGACACATTTTTGTGTCACAAAATTTTACTTATGTTTACAAATAAATTAAGGCCGAATTATCAAGGGCAAAAATGCTTTATTTTAAGCTAAGAATCAATATAAGACATTACAATAATTTTTACATAAGTTATATGACTCATATGAATTTATGTATAGTTATTTGACATATAAATCCACTTTTATAGACTATATGGTCACTAAATAATATGGCCGAATGTTATAAATAGTTTAATGACTACTTAGGTATATAAATTATATCATAAAGTTTGGTGAGTTAAAAATATTTATTAGCTTAAATGACTAATTAATTAAGTTATGTTTAAATGTAATTTTTACAAAGTTTAGTGTTTATATAAAAACCGAGAGCTAAAGGGTGTTTGGAATATATATAATATAAGGTTAGGAATTAAGTTTAAGAATTTTAGATAATTTAAAGTTAAAATAACTTTTTATAAAGTTTTGGGCTATTATGTAATTTATAAAAGTTGTTATGAAAGTTTATAATTTATTAGTGGGCGAATTCATAATTAAGAGAATTATTAGGTTCACTTTCGAAATTTTAAGAATTAATATTTAGACTATAGTTTATAAGTTATTAAGAACTATTAAAGTTTTGGGGTGAAAATGTAATTAAGGAAAAAGACAAAGCCGAATTACTTTGGGGTTAGTTTGGTAATTTAAGAATTTATATATATATTCGGCATTTATGGAGAATTAAAATTAAAACTATAGTTTACATACATTATGTAAAGTTATAAGATTTTGTGGTTAGATTGTAATTATAAGAATAAATTATAAAGCCGAGAATTTAAGGGGCTAAGTTGTAATTTTTGAGAGTTATAATATTTAAAAGCTATATACCAAAATATTAGTGGCTTTGTAATTTAGCTAAATAAGAAGTTAAAACTCTATAATATAAGAGATTAGAATTTAATATAAAGTTTATGAATTAATGTGGTTGTTTTGTAAATAACCGAAATAAGTAAGAATTTAGATTTAAATAAATATAGGTCCTATATGGATATTTGGAGGATTAGAAGAAAGAATTTTGATTAAAGGAATTATGGAATTAAACTATGGCTTATATATTATAAGGAATTAAAATAAACAATATATTATTTATGGTTAAAAGGAGAATAATAAAACTATAAGAATTTTATGTCTATGTATGACATATAAATATAGTTAAGAAATTATAAGTTGTTATGTCACCTAGACAATAAAATAAACAACAAATGCAATAAAACATATATGTCATTAAAGGATTTATAAATAAATCAAAAGGAATAACAAATAAGTTATACATTAAATCATGAGGTAATTAAAAGAAATAAACCTCACATGAAATAACAAATACGAGATTTGTTAAAAGATCCAATAGAATTATTATATAAGGGTAACATAAATTAACCCTCTCAGTTAATCCTATTCTAGGACTTTGTTTGACCAGACGTTGACCGGGAATTAAAAGTACAGTCTACGGTGAACGGTATGGGATTCTTGCAACCTGTTTTCTAACGGATTACACCGGCTTGTGTGCTATCTGTTGTTTGAAATAACGACCAAGATAATTAATGTAAACTGTTGTTTTACTCTTGCACACTGTGGTATTATTTTATGTGCGTGAATGTTGCTGACTACAACGTGTATGTCCCACGCATACAAACACTACTATACCAGTGGATTAAATACCTGCGTTTCAGTATACCGAGGACTTGTACTCAAGTCTCTCACTAACTTCACTTTATAACAAACGTCATTATCCTAAACGTGATAATTGACAATACACATTGTGTTCTTGTTTAACTTTATATGACACTTAACAATTATATACTTCGAGATGAGGAGCCCAGTTGGATCTGGCCATGCATGCTACGGGAGTTGTACCTGTCTCAGGTCGTCTCCTACTACGTCGCGACGGAACATTCAGTTGGGAGGAAGACTTTATTCCTTCCGGGATTCAAATGCCCTTCAGTTCGAGGAAGACTTTATTCCTCTAGTGGGTTCTTATTTCCCACGCCATTCAGTTCAGGGTTTAACTACGTTATCTCCTGGGGTTTTTATACCCAACCTTTCTATAACGAGGTCACTATACCTCCACTATTTCAGATATTCAGTTATAACGTCAGTCCCATTGTGTGGACCGACTATCAGTAAAGAATTTCAGTTCAGCTAACTCGACCTTCTGTGTCTTGTTCTATGTGACATTATTGTCCTTGTATGGATACTTGTTATCAGACTATGCTTGTTTACAGCTTTATAAAAATGAACTGCATGTTTCGACAAGGTAGTTGGTGTGGCCCGGTAGACGAATGGGCTGCACGTTTCCATACAGCATTGTTTGCTGAGCCCCGTTGGGGGCACCCCATTTTTCAGGTACCTGAAGTTAGGAGATCACACACTGAGTGTAGGTGGGGTAGACCAAGCTTTGGGAGTCTACTATTAGTAATTGTTTTATTTCAGTATTGTACTTTTGAGTTTGATTCCTAGTATCTCGGGTTGTATCTGTATTCCAGACCGTGACATTTGAGGATTGTATTTGGACTTAGCCTTGTTGGTCACAAGGGTGGCCAACGGCATTGTAATACCGCCCGGTTGTTGTATTTATTTCCGCTGCAGTTGTATTTTATTTGGGAGTGATCGCCGTTCAGTTTATTGGATTTCGGGTTGGGGTATTACAAAAATGGTATCAGAGCGTAGTTACGCTCTGGATACAAGGATACACCGAGATTAGGATATCTAAGACTTAGGTTAAGGGTTGAGAGATAGTATTGAAAGAGTTTAAGTTAGTTTTACTTAGACCACTATCCAAGACCAAGATTTTGACCACAGTGCCTAATATACCTCAACATCCTGCAGATGTCGGGAAGAGGAGGACGACGTGGACAGGCTGATGAGGAGCCAACGTCAGGCTGGCAGACATTGCCACCTTAATGCTCAGGCATTCGCACAGGCGGGGGTTGCACAGCAGCAGCAGCTACCTCCACCACCCACCCAGAGAGAGAGAGATTGGGTGAAGAGTTTGGCTGATCTGAGGCCAACTGCATTCAAGGGGCAGACTGACCCTGCTCACTTGGAGACCTACATCATGGAGATGGAGACAGCGTTCGAGACGCTTGCAGTCCCAGCTAGGGAAAAAGTAAGACTTGCTGCCTTTTATCTGAAGGATGCAGCTAGAGATTGGTGGAACATGGTGAAAGCCGACCACCTGGATGACCCAGCTTTTACTTGGGGACATTACACTGCATTACTTAGGGGCAAATACTACCCGGCCCACACCAGGATGGTGAAGACTCGAGGAGTTTGACGCCTTGGAGCAGACGGGGAAGATGTCAGTGGATGAGTACTATGCGAAGTTCACTTCGCTACTCAGACTATTACCCGGCATAGGATACTCGGACCAGGTGTTGGTCGACCGATTCTACGGGGGACTGAGCCCTCGACTTCAGTTTGGGATGGGACCAATCATCCCACCAGTTTGCAGGTAAAACAGGAGAAGACATAAATCAGTTGAAAATTTATTACATACTATACCCCATCATGGGAGATTTGGAGATTAATATCTTGAGATTTCAGGAATGCTACCATGCTGCTTCCGTAGTGGAGATCACTTGTAAGAGAAGGGATGCTTTGAGCTCCCAAAAGAGGAAGGACGGACCTGGTGGCGAAGATGCCAAGCAGGGGAACTCCAACAAAAGAAACAAACCCTATCAGAAAGGACAGGGGTCCTATCAAGGGAAAGGGAACCAAACTACTGGGAACCCCCAGTCAGGAACCTACGGAGTGGCAACTTCACAGAAAACCTACCCACCTAAGGGTAGGCACTCTAATCAAACAGTTAAATTTTGAGACTTTTGTGATTACTTCAGTACCGTTAGAATGTATAATTGACCTTGATTGTATTAGGTTCTGGATCTGGCTCAAACACGGGCCAGAAGTATATCCGCCGTTTCAACTGTAAACAGTGCGGGGGATCACCCCGGCGTGGACTGCCAGGGGAGAAAGTCATGTGCCGCTACTGTCAGATACTCGGGCATCGTGCCTTCGAGTGTATCCGAAACCCGGAGAGCAGGAACTACCGCCCGGGAGCAAAGCCAAACCCAGGCCAAAGAATGGAGCTAGCGATACTCGCCCTCCACCAACAAACCAAACTCAGGGGTACAAGGGCAAAGGCCCAGCATCGGGACCCGCCCTGCATGTCATGGACCGCTCAGATGAGGCTGGTCCTTCTACTACCCAGGTATTTCTAAACCATGTGAACCTATTATTGAGCAATGGATGATGTGAATGAGTGCTTGCATGCCTTGATTGCCTAATTGAGTAGGAAAGAATTAGTAAGACTCACTAGTAAAAATTTAAACCACGTAGGAAGCTATAAGATATGCTTTCCTATCCCCTCACCGCCCTCCCTGGAGGAAAACATTATCAAAGTACAAGAACCAGGGAACGAACAATGTAAGGTTATCCAACCAGGTTTGATATTACTCAAAGGATACCTAACACCGGAGACACAAATTGCAATCATTAGAAAATGTCAAGAATTGGGAGCAGGACCAGGAGGGTTCTACACTCCAGAATTTCCAGGAGGATCAAAAATGAAGCTGAAAATGATGTGCTTAGGAAAGGATTGGAATCCTTACACAAAACCTACCAAGATACAAGAAATGGAGATGGAGCACAAGTACCAAAAATCCCAGAAGAATTTTTACCAATTGTGGAACAAGCAGTTAATACAGCTCAACAGCTAGAAGAAGATCCAGTTCCCAATCTAAGGGCTGATCTATGTATCATCAACTTCTATGAAGAAGGAGGCCGTTTAGGACTACACCAGGACAATGATGAAACAAAGGGTCCCTTGAACAGGGAATACCAGTATTATCTTTGTCAATTGGAGATGACGCAGAGTTCCTTTATGGCGAGCAGAAGCGTGTGGACCTTGCAAAGAAAATAATATTGAGTTCAGGAGATGTTTTGTAATGGGTGGAAAGTCAAGGTTGCTATACCATGGAATTAAAAGGATTAAGCTAAACACAGCACCTTCGACAGTGATAAACACCACTCACATGAGACCAGGAAGATTAAGTTTGACTTTAGAAAGTATTAGTGTTGTAATTGTTTTGGACATCCGAAAGGAGATCATCTCATCAGTGAAGCATTATTGTTATGAAAGTGAATGTCTTTAGACCCCATCATATATCAAAGTACTTACTCAGATTCTGTTATTAGGTTGTGCTAAGGAGACGGAAGGTGCCTTAAGTATACTTACTGAGGAGGAGGCCAGCAAGGGCGGCGCGATCCTCACTGGTACCTTTCCGGTTAATGGAGTGGATGCATTAGTACTGTTCGACTCCGGAGCCTCACATACTTTCGTTTCGCCTACGCTTGCGGGGAAGTTGGGGCTAGACGCAGTAGAGTTACCTGATTTTAAGGTGGCACTCCCGTCTAAGGAGAAGATCAGTTGCACTCGTCTTTATAGAGGAGCCACTATCAGTATTAAGGAGGAGGAATTTCCTATTGACCTTATTGAGTTCAGAGGTCTAGGATTCGATGTTATAGCCGGGATGGACTGGCTGGGGCGGCACAGAGGCCGCATTCTTTGTGCAGAGCGCAGACTGTTGCTTAAGAGCCCATCAGGAGTGACAGTATCTTACCGTCAGAGCCCTAGGGCACCATCGATAAAAGTTATATCTGCTATGTCCATGTATAAGCACGTCAGGAAGCAGAAGGAAGTATACTATGCTATGTTCAGGATGTAGAGCATGACCCTGATTTTGATCCAGCTATGCCAGTGGTGTCGGAATTTCCAGATATTTTTCCAAAGGAACTTCCAGGCTTACCGCCATCCAGAGAGGTAGAGTTCTCCATCGAATTACTACCAGGTACCGGTCCCATAGCTAAGGCACCGTACCGTATGGCACCAGCAGAGATGGCTGAGCTGAAGGAGCAGCTGAAAGATTTATTGGACAAGGGATACATACGACCTAGCGTATCTCCTTGGGGAGCACCAGTGCTTTTGTGAAAAAGAAGGATGGAAGCCTTCGTTTATGTATTGATTACAGAGAGCTTAATGCAGTATCGGTGAAGAATAAATATCCACTACCACGGATTGATGATTTTGTTTGATCAGTTGAGAGGAGCAAAAGTGTTTTCGAAGATCGATTTGAGATCAGGCTACCATCAGATACCCATCAGGGAGCAAGACATAGAAAGACAGCATTCAGAACACGGTATGGCCACTATGAGTTTACAGTTATGCCTTTTGGCTTGTCAAATGCACCTGCAGTCTTCATGGATTTGATGAACAGATTATTCAGAGAGCAGTTGGATAAGACCGTGGTTGTATTCATCGATGACATCCTAATCTACTCAAAGTCTAAAGAAGAGCATGAGAGTCACCTCCGACATACACTTGAGATCTAAGGAGAACCAGCTTTATGCTAAGTTCTCCAAATGTGAGTTTTGGTTGGACAGAGTTTCCTTTTTAGGACATGTTATCTCAGATGCTGGGATCGCAGTGGATCCAGCAAAGATAGAAGCAGTTCGCACTTGGCCTAGGCCAAAGACAGTTACGGACATCAGGAGTTTCCTTGGTTTAGCAGGATACTACAGAAGGTTTGTCAGAGACTTCTCCAAAATAGCCAAACCTATGACCAGCTTAATGAAGAAGGATGCACCTTTCACATGGACTACTGAATGTGAGACCTCATTCGAGCTTCTGAAGAATGCTTTGACATCAGCACCAGTTTTGACTATACCTGAAGGCACAGAGGGTTATGAAGTTTACTGTGATGCATCAGGCAGAGGATTAGGGTGTGTACTCATGCAGAATGGGAAGGTAGTCGCCTACGCTTCCCGACAGTTGAAGAAACATGAGGAAAATATCCCACACATGACTTGGAGCTTGGAGCTATTGTTTTTGCCTTGAAGATCTGGCGCCACTACCTGTATGGTGTCCAGATGACCGTATATTCGGATCATAAGAGTTTGAAATGTATTCACCCAGAAGGAGTTAAACATGAGACAAAGAAGATGGGTTGAATTTCTTAAGGACTATGACATTGATTTGCAGTACAAGGAAGGGAAAGCTAATGTTGTAGCAGACGCACTTGAGTCGACGAGCACATTCCCTAATGCCATTGTGGCTAGCTCGAGTCTTATGGACGACATACGTAGAGCACAGCAGAGTGATCAGCGAATGATGGAGATCAGTCAGAAGTTGTCTGACGGTACATTTGAGGGTGGAAAGTATGAGTTCCAGTTACATGATGATGGACTCATCAGATTGAAGGGAAGATTGTGTATTCCCAGAGACAGCACAGATATAAAGGAGCATATTCTTCGAGAGTCCCACACTTCTACCACATCTGTCCATCCAGGAGCTTCTAAGATGTACAAAGATCTAAAGAGGTATTTCTGGTGGAGTGGTATGAAGGGCGACGTGACAGAGTATGTGATTCGATGTCTCACTTGTCAGAAAGTGAAATTCGAACATAGACGACCAGGAGGTATGGTACAGTCTATGCCAGTTCCAGAGTGGAAGTTTTATGATATCTCTATGGACTTCGTGGTGGGACTACCACCTACGAGAGGAGGCCTAAATATGATTTGGGTGTTGTTGATCGACTGACTAAAGTTGCTAGGTTTATTCCGATGAAGGACACTTGGAAAGTGCCAAAGTTAGCAGAGCTATTTGAGAAAGAGATTATCAGACATCATGGAGTACCTAAGACTATTGTTTCAGATCGAGACTAGATTTCTCTCACGATACTGGCGAGCTACTCGCGAGGCACTTGGCACTGAGTTGAAGCTTAGCACAGCATTTCATCCTCAGACAGATGGTCAGTCAGAGAGGACTATTCAGACCTTAGAGGACATGCTACGAGCATGTGCCTTGGATTTTCAGGGCAGCTGGATAGATAGATTACATCTCATCGAGTTTGCTTACAATAACAGCTATCACGCCTCTATACAGATGTCACCTTTTCAGGCTTTATATGGCAGACCATGCCGCACACCTTTGTGCTGGGACGAGTCTAGTGAGACCGTCATCATTGGGCCTGAGTACTTGGAGCAAGTCCAGGCAGAAGTTCAGCAGATCAAAACAATATGAAAGCAGCACAGGACAGACAGAAATCATATGCTGATGAGAGGCGACGAGACCTTGAGTTCGCAGTTGGCGACCAGGTATTTCTACGAGTTTCACCCATGAAGGGTGTATTCAGATTTGGTCAGAAGGGCAAGCTAAGCCCGAAATTTGTAGGACCCTACGCTATCATAGAGCGGGTGGGCCTAGTGGCATATCGACTTGATTTGCCAGCCGAGTTGGGCAAAGTACACAATGTTTTTCACGTGTCTCAGCTTAAGAAATACATGCCTCATCCTTCTCATGTTCTACAACCAGAGACACTCTCTTTAGAACCAACAATGCGGTATGTGGAAACACCGCAAAGAATCTTAGATAGGAAGACACGAGAGACTCGAAACAAGTCTGTGAGCCTCGTGAAGGTTCTTTGGTCGAACCACGATGTGGAAGAGGCCACATGGGAACTCGAAGCTGATATGCGAGCGAAGTTTCCCTCATTATTTACCGACTAGGCACTTTAGTCTAGGGTACGGGGGCGTACCCCTTCTTTTTGGGGGGTAGAGCCTTTTTCATTTTTGAGTTTAGTGTGCACTGTTGCACCTTTGTGCATTGCATTTGTTGCTTTTGTGCATTTCAGTTGTTGCACTTTTGTGCATTTCAGTTGTTGCACTTTTGTGCATTTCAGTTGTTGCACTTTTGTGCATTTCAGTGACACCTTGTCTTGTATGTGTTCTTGTGTAACACTGTGTTTGAATGTACCTTGTACTTCTACTTGATTGTGTGTACTTCATTACACTACAATGGAAATATTATATGCACTACGTTGCACCATTTGAAATGAAAAGTGATTGTGTTCACTACCTTGCTTTACACTGCAAGTATATGTTATGACATTCCAAGTATTTCTGTTGTACTTGATATACACTATGAACTTAGGGATATAGAGACTTGGGACTTGATCCCTAAAAATTAGATTGAGTTGTGGATACTTAGTGGAACTTGATTCCCCCACAACCTTATACTTTAAATATGAGACTTCGGGGCGAAGTCCTTTTTAAGGGGGGTAGATTGAAATACCCCAAATCTAAATAATATTATTAAATCATTATTTATTGGAATATAATCCAAACATAAATCATTTCACGTACGCATGCAAACCCATGCATGAAAACGTTACGTAAAAATAGTCGTTTCACCATAAACGCTAAAACGCCTTAGAAACATGTGATCAAGCATGACCTTGTATGACCTTCTAAAACTCAAACAAATGGTCATACACTCATTATATGAATATATAAATATATTCCCTAAGCTATATTCAGTCAAATACGCAAAACGCTCGGGAGTGCTCACGCGCGCCCCTTAAAGCAAGAAAAGCTCGGAGGAGTGCCGAGGTGGCACGAACTCCTATAAAATTAATTCCTAGAGTTCCTAACATCATTATTTACCATTCTAAAGATAACCCACGAAGTGGTTTCTCAAAATTCAACAAAAACCACAGGAGGATTTCTTAACGCTCCTTTTGGCCCGGGTGTGTCCCGATGGCCCGTAAATTATGTCATGGGTTGATATAACCCCATATAACTCAATGTAACATCTTAGTATATGTTTATTTACTATAATAAGTGTTTACAAACACTTGGAACTCATAAGAACAATTGGTTTCCCAAAATTTCCTTAGAGCACAAAAACACACCTTCGGGTGTCACGAAAATGCGTTTTACGCAATTACCTTGTAGTTTTTGACATGCCACGAATTGGTAATCTTAAAAAGGGTTAAAATGACCTTCTAAATCAGTTGGTGTGACTAGTCAACAAGGTGCTCTATAGGGGCCGATTTTAAGGCAAAAACTAGTATAAAATTTGCCTTAAAAGTTATAAAAGGCTTAAAACATAATGACTCATCATCCCATGTGCTATAATACTTAATGCAAAGAAATGTGTGACTCATTTGACCAGAGAGCTGTCGAAATTATGCTAGAGAACATGGCCAAGTTGCTAGACAAAAACAAATGCTAAAAGCAAAAAGTAGATTCTTTTTTTTTGCCTTTTGATTTCTTAAGCAAGTAACCTTCCTTGCTTGTTCTTAGCTCTTCTCCACCGGTTTTGAGCTCCATTCAAGCC